>CANXYC010847216.1:0-20454 GCA_948193065.1 Aleurites moluccanus | reverse complement strand
TAATATTTTTAGTTAAAATATTAATTAATAGTAATTTTAGTTAAAAAATCATGATAATATTAAATTTACAAATATTAGGGTTAATTTTTAGCTAAATAAAAATATAATATTTTTAGTTAAAATTAATTAATAACATTTTTAGTTAAAATTATGATAGTGTTAATTTATATTAGGGTTAATTTTTAGGTAGATAAAAAATATAATATTTTTAGTTAACATTAATTAATAGCTGTGCACAGTACACAGCGCATGTACCACATACGCTGTGTACTGTGCAGCGCATATACCACATGCGCTGTGCACTGTGCAACCCGTTGACTGAAGACAGCGCATCCATTGCCCGCGCGATTGATATAAATGAGTAAAATTAATAGATTTTATTATAAAATGGTATTTATTTTTTATTTTTTTTATTTTTAAGAAAAAAGCTCTATTTCCATAAACGCTGCAACACAATTGCCTCTCAAATTCACAACTACGAATTACACTGCTTGGCGAGCTCAATTTCAAGCTCTTTTATTTGGCTATGACTTAGAAGGAAATATAACTGGAACTTTATCCTGCCCAGGTGAAACCGACTCCACCAGTACTCCATCTCGTATTCTTTGGCTTCGATAAGATCACTTATTACTTCATGTCATTCTCGTGATGCTTGGATAAAACTTGAACGGCTCTTTGCCAACAAGTCTCGCTCTCGTGTTATGCATCTCAAGGAGAAATTATCACTTCCACGAGGTGCAATGACCATTGCTGAATATCTTCAATCAATTAAATTAATTGTAGATGAGCTTGCTCTTATAGATGTTCCACTCTCTGATGATGATGTAGTTGTCCATGTTTTAAACGGAGTTGGGTCAGAATACACACCCATCACAGCAGCCATTCGTGCCAGGGAAAACCCAATAGGCTTTGAAGAATTACATGATAAGCTTGTTGAGTTTGAGACTGTATTAAATCAAGAAGAAAATCATTCCACCAGTGTTAATGTAACAGCAAATTATACATACAGAACGAATCAGAATAATTATGGTGGTAATCAGTCTCGTGGCGGGGGATAAAATTCTCCATATCAAAATGGATACAGACCTAACAATAGTAACAGGTTTTCTCGTGGAAACCAGTATAATCATAGTGGTCATCAACATCACTATTCAAGTGGAAATCAATAATGTACTGGACGCTCTCGCTATAATTCCAACCGAAGTAATTCATATGTTATTTGTCAATTATGTGACCAAAGTGGTCATACAGCCAAGCAGTGCAATCGTGGTCAATCCCGCAACAATTCAGCTCCATCTATTAATTACACAACAAGCAACAAAGGCAACGATAATTTTAATTGGCTGGTTGATATTGTTGCCTCTCATCACTTCACCACTAACACTCGAAATTTGTCCAACTATTCTGAGTATGAAGGTCCTGATGAGGTCTTAAGTGGTGATGGTTCTAGTCTGAATATCACTCACACAGGTAATGCTTCCATACCTCACAAAAATTTTAATTTTCAATTGTATAGTGTTTTATGTGCCCCTTCTCTACGTAAAAATTTAATTTTTGTTTTAGTTTTGTGCCACTAAAAATGTCTCACTATAACATTTTCTATTTCATTTTTTGGTGAAGGACATTCGCTCGGGAAAAGTCATGCTACAAGGTCATAACAATGAAGGAGTATATGAGTGGCCACTGTGTTCTTCCAAAAATATGTTACCCATTGCTCTTGCTACTGATTTCTCGTCCATTGTTCAACAGCATAATCGTCTGGGTCATCCGTCTTCTAAAGTGGTGAGTAAATTAGCTTCAATGTGTTCTTTTCATGTTCCATCCAAGTTACCAGTTTGAAATTTGTGTCAGTGCAATAAAATTCATAAGTTACCATTTGGAATATCATCTATGTCAAGTTATGGTCTGTTAGATTTAATATACTCAGATGCATGGGTCCCTCTCCAATCACATCAATTTACAATTTTCGTTTCTATGTTGTGTTTGTTGATCATTATACTAGGTATAGTTGGTTATTTCCTCTCAAACATAAATCAGAAGTATCGATCATTTTTCCAAAATTTCAAGCCACTGTAGAAAAGTTATTCAATCGCAAAATCACCAGATTATATTCTGATGGTGATAGTGAGTATCTCAAATTAAAACATTATCTCAATAATCAAGATATAACCCATTTCATGACACCCTCATATACCCTACAACACAATGGTATTGTGAAGGCAAGCATAGACACCTAGTTGAAACTGGTTCGACTCTTTTTCATCAATCTTCTCTTCCACTACATTTTTTGAGTTATGCTTTTCAAACTGCTTGTTATTTAGTAAATAGACTTCCCACTTCTACTCTATCTGATATTTCTCCATACCAAAAGTTATTCAATACCACTCATAATTATAGCAAATTAAGAACTTTTGGGTGTCTTTGCTACCCTTGGTTAAGACCGTACACCCGACACAAATTAGACCTTAAATTTGTTCCTTGTGTCTTCCTTGGATACTCACCAAACCAAAGTGCATATATTTGTTTTGATTATTCTAGTGGCAAATCCTTTATCTCTCGTCATGTAGTGTTTCATGAGTCTAGTTTTCCCTATCAAGGTAAAAATAAAACACTTCCTCGAGTAGCTACTTCCAACACAGAACCTTGGGTCTATAATTCTATATCTCATTAGTCTGTTCCTATTGTTCATGGATCAAATATCAGTAAGCAAACTCAGCAGCAACACTTCACTGAAACAGAATTAAATGTGGCCACATCATCATCCTCTCATAATTCTGACCGAGTTGCATCTCCTTCCTCAAGCTCTAATGTCCCGAATCTGTCACTTTCAACTTCACTTTAAGATGAAAATACACACTTTGTTTCAGTATCCAATTCTCCTCAAACTGTCATGTCAAATCTAATCATCCACTACATACTCAACCTACCCATATACATCCAATGGTCACACGAGCACAAAACAACATATTCAAGCTAAAGAAATTGTATCACATGGTCAAACACCTGCTACCTTCATCACTTGAACCGACCTGTGTGTCACAAGCTCTTCAAGACTATAGTTGGCGAGCTGCTCTTTCAGAAGAATTCAATGCTTTGGTCCGTAATGGTACTTGTGATATTGTACCTCTACCTCCAAATAAATCTGCTATAGGATGCAAGTGGATTTTCAGAATAAAAAGAAATTATGATGGTACAATAGCTTGCTACAAAGCCCATCTTGTAGCGAAAGATTTTCATCAGCGACCTGGTTTAGACTATATGGAAACCTTCAGTCCTGTGGTGAAGCATACTACAAGATGTGTTGTGTTGACAATTGCACTCTTCAATAAATGGCCCATTTGACAGTTAGATGTCAATAATGTGTTTCTACATGGCACACTAAAGGAAGAGGTATACATGATTCAACCTCCTGGTTTTATTGATTCTAATAATCCCATTCATGTTTGCAGGTTGCGAAAGTCACTTTATAATCTTAAACAAACACCCCGTGCTTGGTACTTAGCATTGAAAGTTTTTTTAATCTCTTTCGAATTTCATAACTCAAGGCAGATGCTTCACTATTTGTCTATTCCATGAATGGAGCAATCATGTATTTTTTGGTCTATGTGGATGACTTCGTGCTGATACGAAACAATAGTGCCACATTGAATCAGTTTATCCAGGCTTTGTCAACAAAATTTTCACTCAAGGATCTTGGTCCACTCTTATTTTCTAGGAATTGAGGCTGTTCCAACTCATTAAGGTCTATTCCTAAGTCAACATAAGTACATCCTGTATTTACTCACAAGGACAAACATGATTGATGCTAAACCAATTGGTACTCCCATTGCTCCTAGTACCAAGCTTGTTTTAGACGATGGCAGTAAACCAGCTGATGCCAAGATATATCGTAGTGTTATTGGCTCTTTACAATACTTCTCGTTTACCCGTCCGGACTTTGGGTTTGTAGTGAATAAACTAGCTCAATTCATGCACAAACCAACTGAAGTTCATTGGCAAGCTGTTAAGAGGTTACTTTGATACTGGAAAGGAACCAGTCACCATGGACTTTACCTACAAAAATTTGTAAATCCTCAACTAACTACTTTTTCAGACGCGGATTGGGCGGGAGATAAAGATGATTTTCACTCCACATCAGCCTATATAATATATCTTGGCAAGACTCCTATGTCATGGATGTCAAGGAATCAACGAACAGTTGCACGGTCATCTACTGAAGCCAAATATAGAGCGATTGCAACAACATCAGAATTGAATTGGGCTCTCTCTTTACTTTCAGAACTACACATTTCATTATCAAGCACACCAATGATCCAATGAGATCATATTAGAACCACATATTACTGTTCCAATCCAATTTTTCACTCTTGAATGAAGCATCTATACTTGGATTATCATTTTGTGAGGGAGCAAGTTCAGAATGATCAGCTTCGGATTCAGCATGTGACAAGCAGAAATCAACTTGCAGATGTTCTTACCAAAGCTCAAACGAAGTATAGATTTGCTGACATGAGACTCAAGATGGGTGTTCACGATGGGAATACCATCTTCTGGGGGCGTATAAAGGATAACAACAAATAGAAGATATTTTATCTACTATTCACCTAGCTGTAAATGGCTAAAATCAAATCTGTTGTATATACTTAACTTAGTTGAAGTCTATCTTGTATAGGAGTTTTATCTCAAGTCTCTTCTAATCTGTAAAGGCCTTTATATTCTGCTTTTGTATTTTAACGTGAAACATAGAAATAACAACACCATCATTCTTCACATATTATCATTCTTCACATATTATATTCTTCACAATAAATAGGCTTTGTAATCCTTATTAACTATTAAGAGGAATTATCATTTATAAAAACTCTCACTTTCAATTTCAATAATTCTCATACAAAAGATATACATGATATGATGATTCTCTTGAAAACCGGAGTCAGTTCTTTACAAATCATATACCTGGCTGAGATAATTGCAGCAGACAGGAAGATTATATATACGACAAATCTTAAAAATTGGTTGTCTGCAAGCCAAATCATCGAACGTGACCTTGTTTCTATCATTGTTGCAGTTGCATCAGTTGCCTATCAATTTCTTGCATTCCTGAAACATGGCAAAAATTATTAATAATATCTAACCAGCCATTGCATAATTATTCTAGATTACTTCACTTGAAAATTCTAATGTGACAGTCTTGTGAATTCTCAAACAGAATCTCAAATACATGTGTGCACACAAAAACCCAGATATTCTTATAACAAAAAATAATTTCAGTAATTCACTTTCTCACTCCACCTCAGTTCTCACGTGATGAAGAAAACAATAATATATGAGTAGGGGTGCCCACTGATTGGTTTGTGATCCATCAGCTAAAATTTAAAAATAAACCAATTGTTTAGGATGTTAATTTTACAAGTTACAATGCTACACCAAATCAGTTAGGGATTTTTACAAAAATACCGAAAAAATAAGAAAAAATTTCATTTTTACTGTTACAAAAATATTTTTTCAAAAATACTACATGCCTAAAAATATTTTTTAAAAAATACGACATATAGCAAATATATACCAAAAATATATCAAACATATACTAAAAAAGAATAAAAGTGAGAAAAAAAAAAGGAACTGTAAAAATAAAAAATAAAAAAATCATATATTTGTGTAATTTTCCCAATTAATTAACCATTTTACTACTTTAGTAATTGGCTTTCAAATTTTTTTCACTAATAAATCCTATAACAGAGATTAAAATTCATTTAATACAATTACAATTATTCAATTCAAGCACACTTCAAATACTCGTATAATATAGTGATACTTTGGAACATTCAAAATATTTGTTTCTTTACTTTGGCTAATCAAACAACAATACTTCATTAACCAATATAGCATTTCAAATTAATCTTCTCACCATAAGCCTTATGTCTATAACAAATTCCTTAACAAATAAAAACAAGTAAAATAGTATTTTATCATTTTATTGTGCTATTTACGTACCAAATTCAATTATACGCAGTTTCCCAAGCTCAAAAACCCAAACTACACCTTACTAGGATAAAAAAATAGTAGCTCGAACCCAAACCAACCAGTTCAGGTTTCCTGGTTCGCTATGGTATCCCGTTTAGTGTCAGTGTGTGTGTGTGTGTCTCCCCTCATTGTAAAGGCACCCAGTAAGAAAAAAAAAAAGAGCTAATATAAATCAAAAACAATATATCAAAGCCAATCCAGACTCTACGATATTCTTTTACAGGATATTATGGAGTTTCTCAATGTGTAGCTTAGTATTGTGTTTTGGGACATAGCTCTTGTTTGTAACCAAAGTAATGATAATACCTTGCAGAAACTAGAAGAGCAGCCCTGGGAGCACTGCTGGGCCGCGTCCTATGATCATGTTCCTTGCTAACCCGCATAGCAGAAACTTCATTTTCCATGGCAGCCACTTCCCTTCGCATCTTTTTTGCCTCAATTTCCATTGCTTTGTTTAACGTATCAACCTTTTTTGCCAACATCTGTTTTACTCCACATTTGAAAATGCAAAATCCATCAGTAATGATAATGGGGATCAGTTGCAGGGGATGTAAGCAAATGGACATAGTTTCTGACCTCAATGGCATCATCCTTGTCCTTGAGGCTTTTATTTTTTTCAAGGCAAACTTTTCTCAAAGTTATCACCTCTTTTTGTAACATATCATACAAAATTCCTGAAACATAATCTTCAAGCTCAGATTTTGATTTTTCCATTGGCATAGCATTTGGATGCTCCTCACATATGACAACTGTTTCACTATTTTGCGTCTCATTGCTGGCTATGGTGGCAGCATTATCTTTATTCATCTTTTCAGGAATACACTTATCTGTGTCCAATGATACATTATCCCCATCAAATGATCTTGATGACACCTTGGCATGTCTTAATAATGTGGCAGCATTTTTGGATCGGAGAGAACCAGCTTGTAAATTTGATGCTTTCCTCAACAAACAATCATTGGATAATGTTCTGGAAATACTGTCAGATCCACCAAGAGACTGGCGCCGTGAAAGCCCGTTGCATGTTCTTCTTACTTCAGATGTGGCACAGGAATTGCCGTTAGATGCTTTGAGCCTTTCCTCCAAAACCTTGAACCGTAGTTGGTATTTTTCCTGAGCAATCCATAAATCGATGTGCTGTTTAGAAGTGGCTATTGCAGAAGGAAATGAAAGAAGTGGATTACCAGAATGGGAACTCACTTTTAACCGAGCTTCTGCCTTTGCAGTACGCTCAGCGACTGCCAATTTATCTTTAAGTTGTTGCATTTCCCCCTACAAGAGAACATAAAATGTATAAATAAATTGAATTTAGTCCTGCATAATTTGTTGCTCTTATTCAAGTTTCTCTCCATTTCAGTTTACATAATGTTCTACCAATAATAGAACATTAATATTCAGCTCCCTTAGGCACTCAAAGAACTTATTAATAGAATATTTACTAAAGAAAGATTTGAGAACTAGGCAACTCGCACTGGCTCCATTATGCCAATAGAAGCCTCTTCATAAAGGAAATGCTTTCACAGTTCTGTATTTTACTCCTCAGCGGACAGCAATATCTATTAAGATGCCACAAGAGACAACTAAAGTAATTGGTCTTTCACCCTGCCATTTTCCATGAAAGCAATTGTTATAACCCTAACCGAAAATTTAAAACGATTTAAGTATAGTTACGTGAAACGAGTATTGGTAGATGATTTTTCATAAATTCTATGAAATCTATTGTTTAGAATTAATTGTGAATAACTTTAGTTGGGTAGCATGGCAGTCTGGGAAAAATAATTGGGAGATTAAATGAGATTAGGAAGAGTACTACTTAATTAAATCAATTAAAAAACTTCAAAGAAAAGCCTAATTTTGAACACCTTCCGGTGTTCGATTTTTAAGAAATTCTAAGGCATTCTTTTACCCAATTTTTCTTAACACACTTAAAATCTGATAAATAATGGAAGAATTAAAAATAGAACTGAGTGGATTTGATAAAATGTAATTGCTTAATTTAAGAAGTGAAAGAAATAGAAGAATAAGAAGAAGAAAATAGCAATTTTATAAAATTTAGGAAATTAAGTCAAAAATTTTGACCAATAATTAAAATAATTATATATATATATAATGATGATGATGAGGGTTAGGTGGCTGGCCAAGTGGTGGGCTTGCCACCAAAATAAATTGAATTCATTTCTTTAAAATGAATGAAGCCTCAAATTGGACCAAATTAATTTCTTTTCCATTTTTTTAATTTTTCTTTTTCTTAAATTTTAATTGGTGATAAAATACTATAAATAAGTCTAATTAGATAAAAATTTCATCTTCTTCAACCTCTCTAAAGTCATGGCCAAAATCCTCTATAATTAAACCTACAAAAATTTTGCTTCATCAAACACAACACAACCACTCTCTATCTTCACAAAACTTCAACTCTCCATCTCCAAAGTTTTCTTCTTCATCAAAATTGGTAGATATTTGGAAAATTTCTTCAAAGGACTTCAAGAGGTAAAATCTTAAAATAGCTTTATAATTTGATTTAATGAATTTTAATGGTAGTTTAGATGTCTAATTAGAAGAAGAAAGTGAAATTAGGAGTAAAGTTTTGAGAATTTTAAAATTCTTGTGTCTAAACAGAATTTTGAAACTGAAATTTCATACCCTTAGAATTGGAATTTGCAAATACTCAAAATATGAAAGTTGTAGATATGCATGTGTAAATTATTTGCCTTTAAGGAAGTTTTGTCAGATTCTTTCTGGATTATGAGTTATGAAAGACTGAGTGTTGCTGACTCAGGTTAGGGTTTGGTCAAATCAACCCTATTGTGTTTTAAGTTTTTGAAAACCTTAAAGGCTAAATCATGGAAAACTCAAAACATGAAAAATGTGCTCCTATTTCTTAGTTAAAATTTCATGAAAACAGAGCACCATTTGGATAGGTATATAATGAGATGCAAGTAAAATACTAAAAGCTGTCCGGGTAGAGTATGCAGGATAGGAGAGAATTCAGGACAGAATTATAAATTCTCCCATAATTCGTGTAGTGGTCAGAAAATTCTAAATTTTAAATATATTGAAGCCTGAGATGTCTAATTTAAGTAGGATCATCATATCCCGAAGTGGGGATGTGACAACAATCAGCCAAAATTGTATAGATCACACCCCTATCATTTTTTATGATCTTTATAAAAATATAACAGAATAGTTGATTTTGAATCTAGTTGCCATACTATATTAGAGAAGGATCTGTAAAAGAACTTTAGGGGGGAAAATTACTGATATCTCCAGTTACCTGAAAAAATCTTCTTTCTTCAAGCCATTGCTTTACAGGCATAACTTTGTCATTGCCATCTTTCCACTCATTTGCAACTACAGTTGCAACTCGATTTGCGCAAACCTTGGCACGAGCTACTTCACGTTCCAGAGTTTTTTTCTCCTCCTGTGCAAGCTTAGAAGTCAGAAGCAGTTTGGAGCACCGGAGATAAACTCAGAATAACCACTGTTATTGGAAGAAATGAATTTCCAAAACTAGCAGTCATTACATTCATTTCTTGAACTTTTCTCTGGTAATCACGCACAGCATTAGCAGCAGCCCCTCCAGCTAAGACAGCCTCCTCAAGTTCACGCACAGTTTGGGTCAGCTTTTCAACCTCTGCAACCTTTTGCCGATGCATTTTGTCCATGATTTTATTCTCCTCCTGGAATATGAATAAGGATAAATCAAGTAGAATAGCTTATGAACTCACTGATAGGTGCCAATGGCTTTCCATGCATGGCCAGAAGGATGATTTTAGAAAAGATAAACCTGGCATATTTCAATTTGCTTCATTAGGTCTTGGTTTTTGTTTTGCAGATCATCAACTAAGGATGCTTTTGCCAAAGCCATCTGAACAGTTCTCTCAGCCTCAACTAGAGCAACTTCCTTAGATTTGGTGAGCCGATCAAGTGCTCCATTGTCATCTTGCAATTTTGCTGCCTAAAAAGGTCAAAACACCATGAATAAGTAGGAAAAAATACCCACATTACTCTTTAGCTCGAGTACATAATATGAAATTCATGGCAATAGCTAGAAAGCCAATATCCAAATTTAATATGTTAAAACAATTTCTGATATGATCCCAAATAGGGTCTTGTACATATTAGATTTTGATCAATCTTATCTAATTAGTTTTAGTTGGGTTGTATATTTTATATTAAAATTAAGTATATTAGTGAGTTTTGAGTCTGTTTTATATTAGCTTATAGCCCAAAATTAATTTAGATTTTATTTTTATCTTATTTAGAAACTTATCTTTATTTATGAAGATTATCCTTATCTATGAAGGTTATCCTTACCTATGAAATTATTCTTATTTAGGAAGATTATCTTTATTTAGGAAGGTTATTCTTATTTAGAAAATTTATTTTATCTAGAAAGTTAAAGTTAGGGTTTTCATGTAAGTTAGTCATTATAAACTAGCTATTAATGTAAATAAAAAAAAAAAAAAAAACTTCAGATTTTGATTAATATAAATTTTGTGAGAAAATTCTCTCAGTTTTGGTTCTTGCTAGAATCGTTTAGAACTTATCAAAACTAATCCCTTTGTAGCATTCTTCAATTATACCAAGATTCTCTAGCACAGGTTGCTATTGGGTCGAGATTTCTTATTTCAAATCTGATTTGACTTTCCAAGGGGTCACTTATCAAGCGTAAAGGTGTTGGGTTTTAAAACAAATCGATTGGGATTCGCATCAGTTTGATATCAGAGCATAGGCTCTAAATCAAATTTGCTTATCTTTATTTTACCTTGTCACTACGTTTTCTTATTTTCGTTTCTTTGCGTTTCTTTCCCTCCTTTGCGTTTCTTTCGTTCCTTTTTTTTTCGTTTTGTGTCCCTTACTTATTTAAGTCATAAATCTGTTTGTTTTTACTTTAAATTAAAATTACAAAAGAAACCAAAAAAATTCAATTTCATTGTCTTCGTTTGAGTTTATACCTTTTCTGTTTGAGTGCTAAAAAAAAAACAAAAATAATTTTCCTTGATTTGTTTTCTGTTTCTATTTGTTTCCATATATTTTTCGTATCTTTCTGTTTGTTATCATACATTATTAAAAAAAAAAAGACACAAGTGAACTTGAATGCTCTCAATATGAAACACTAAAGGAGTGAAGTGAGCTAATCACAATGAATAGCAAAACCAATGACACTCAAGCAATTGACATTGCCTCTAAATTGGAGGCCTTGGAAAAATACTTTCAAGCCATGAACTTACATTTTAGAAAGATGAGAGATGGAATGGAGAGGCTAGAAGATTCGTTCTCAAAGAGGCAAAATCCAAATACTCTAAAAACACCAAGGAAAGCAATGAAATCTAAAGAGGAGATGCTCAAGGATTATTATAGGAGAATTTTTGAGGAAACTAATGAAGAGCGTGAGAGGTGGAAAGCCGAGCAAAGAGTTAAACGTCAAAAAAAGAAAGCTGAAGAGAAAGCGGCATCAAATTCATTAATAGAGCAACCTAAAGATGAAATTAAGAGTGGTGAGATAGAAAGCATAATAATCTACCCCATCGAAATCATTTGTGAATCGGATTGGGTGGATGAAAAAATTGAAGAAAATAAGACTCAATCAATAAAAGTTGTTCGTGAAGAAATTCCAGCAATTGAAACTCATCAAGAAATCTCAAAAGAAGCAAAGGAGAATGATTTAGTTCACAAAAATAAAAATAACGCGAAATTTGTGGATTTTGTTTTGCCTAATGATTTCTTTGATATTTCTCCAACAAATTTTCAGATTCTTCAAACACTTCATTTGCTACGAGTCATCAATGAGAAAAATTGCAAATTTGTGTGTTATTCCTATTACTTCAATTCTTCAAAGTTAGAAGACGAATTTTCTCCAACAAAGGAAGAATAACACTTACAATGGAAGCTTCAAATTTCAATAATACCATGGCACATGATTCAAGGACGAATCATTTCTCAAGAAAGAGGGAATGATATGATCCCAAATAGGGTCTTGTACATATTAGATTTTGATCAATCTTATCGAATTAGTTTTAGTTGGGTTGTATATTTTATATTAAAATTAAGTATATTAGTGAGTTTTGAACCTATTTTATATTAGCTTATAATTCAAAATTAATTTAGGTTTTATTTTTATCGTATTTAGAAACTTATCATTATCTAGGAAGATTATCCTTATCTAGGAAGGTTATCCTTACCTAGAAAATTATTCTTATTTAGGAAGATTATCCTTATTTAGAAAGGTTATTCTTATTTAGAAAATTTATTTTATCTAGGAAGTTAAAGTTAGAGCTTTCATGTAAGCTAGTCATTATAAATACCTAACTATTTATATAAATAAAAAAAAAAACTTCAGATTTTGATTAATATAAACTTTGTGAGAAAATTCTCTCAGTTTTGGTTCTTACTAGAATCCTTTAGAACTTATCAAAGCTAATCTTTTTGTGGCGTTTTTCAATTATACCAAGGTTCTCTAGCACATGTTGCTATTGGGTCGAGATTTCTTGTTTCAAATCTGATTTGGCTTTCCAAGGGGTCGCTTATCAAGCGTAAAGATATTGGGTCTCAAAGCAAAAAAAAAAAATGTCAGAGGTATAGCATGCATGCCATACAAGTACCACACTGTGCCATGGATAACAGAAGTAGTGAGATCAATGAGGAGAAGTTCTAAATATACCTCCAGTCTGGCTAACTTTAGTTCTACTTCAAGTGGAGTGATGATGGCCTCGATGGGAAGCATTTCATCATCTTTCTGAGCAGCATGGACTCTTCGAAGTGTGGCTTCTGCAGCAAATTGTGCAGCCAAAGCTGATTTTTTCTCATCATTTATTTTCTTAATCTCAAGGTTCTGCAAATCATAGCACACTCAACATTTAGAGCATAAAATGGTTTCCAAAGCTCAGTTGCAGACACAAATTCTTACTCGCTAATCAGGCAAAAGCAATGACTTCAAACATACCTTGCTCTCCAGGAGAGCTTCAGCAGCTTTTAGCTTTTCATCCACTTTGTTTAGGTCATCTGTAAGCTGAGTTTGAAAACACAATGAAAAGTGAGCAAGTGAGCATCCTTGCCATGTGGATGAAACCAATTATCTTTTAACACATCAACCTTTGAATCATTGAGATTGAAATTGTTAAAGATTATGTCAGTAAGCACTTCAACGGTGACATTCAAGTGTTGAAGGAAAGAATATTGGCATGCAAAGATATATGCATCAATGAAACTAACAGTTTCAATACTGCCGAAGATGGAACCTATAGTTGCCAAGCTCATTGAGATCTTATAAATTGCTGAACCAAAACTTGTTCTTGATCCACAAAAACATATTTCTCATATTTTTGGTAGATATTTTTCTCTCTGAAAATGTTTATATCCAAGAAAATATTACACTTTCTTATGTGTTTATAGAGTTTTTTGCCTGATAAGAAGAAGGATAAAGAACTTTCATTAAGAGCATGCTACCACTTCTCCATTGAGTTTTCCAGTCAAAACTGTGAAAATATTGCAGCATTCATTTCACAGAAGAAGGCACTATTCAACTATTAAATCTCAATGACAAAGAAACAACCACCAATTGCACATATAGATCATAAGCAATGATTGCCAGTGTCATTCTCAAAAGACATTGGAATGAAAAGGTCACAAAGTTCCATGAGAAAACACTGTCGCATGCTATAATCATTTTCTTCAAGAAACGATAATCTGTATAGCAGCCACTGGTTCAAGAGAAAATCCTCAGATTGAAAATTCTTTAGTCTTTGCCATTATGAATTAGTTTCAATATTTACAACCTAAAATTTCCTTCTCAGCCAAAAAGGCAGTAAGCAAATACAAAAATATTCCAGCATCTAACAAAAAAAATGCAAATAGCATTGCTGGGTTGGAATATCATTTTTGTTGAAAGAAATCCTTCTAGATAGCATAATTTCATGGTAGAAATTCAAATTTATGATAAATCAAAGATTTCTTTATTTGCATTTTTGGATATTAACCTTCCACCTAAAGCAAAATATGTACTAAACATATAATTCAAGCCACCTCCGGAATAAATTATTATAAATAGACAAATTTTGGGTTTGATATTTATAAATTACCTCTTCAACTGCCCTCTCTTTCAAGCGTTCAGAATTCTTTAAGGACTTGATTTCTGCAAGGGCTTCTCCCAGTTCCCTATCTTTATCTGAAAAAGCCAGACACAATATGTTCAATTGCTTCCCATGATTACTTAAATTCTCTACTAATTTATCCTCAAAATGTGGTTTAAGGAGCTCGAATTGGATTATTAACATCTTCATAGCTCTAATTTCTCACCATTTTCTTTTAATTTCAATAACATTCATATCCAATTCAAATTTCCGGAGTAAAATAAAGCATTTCTGTTTAGCTTATCTGATTGTTTCTATTACATACACACAATACTATCAGAAGGGGGAAAAAAGGTACGTTTGCCTAGTTTTCTCGAGAAAACAAGATTTCTATTTTCCAGGAAAAGGTACCTCGGACTTCGTTCTCTAACCTATTAAGCTCGACACGAACAGGATCGGAACCATGCAAAAGAGTGATAATATCATCTACTTGTGAACCGACTCGGGAGATGGCTACTCCAGCGTTGGCATTGGGCTTCGGTTTCCGGACCTTGAAAGAAGCCGAAGATGTAAGCGCCGGCTTGGCCAGCTCCGCCTCGCCGTTCCAGGTAATGTGGTAGTTGCTCGCCATCGGAGACAGACAGAGAGAGAGAGAAATCCGGTACTGCCTAGCTCATTCAATGTTACAATGAAACTAATAAAACCAGAACATTTAAGAGAGAGAGAGAGAGAGAGAGTTTCGAATTAGTATATTGGCAGCTTAAGGAGGGGTTTAGGCAGGGGTTTAAATGAGAGGGGAGGGAGAGCAAGTGATTAATTTAAAAACTGTTGAGATATAGTGTGTATGTGTGTATGTTCATTACATGCACCCTTATCTATTTTCGCCTATCATCACCAATGTATTGTCTAAAATTGTAGATGGGATTAATAGAGGGTTGTGATAGCTCAATCTTAAATTGTGTAATGAGGCCATATTTCACAAGATCTTTTTTTTTTTTCTTTTACAAATTTCTAACAGAAAAATAAATGAAATTGATTCATTTGAATATGAGCATACAAAATAAATGAAATTATTTTGTCTCAAAAAATATATGAGCATACAAAATTCTACCAATAAAGTAAATGAAAATTGATTCATTTAAACATCTACTAATTGGCATTATATAAATATCTTTGATGAGATATTTTTATGAAGCAGATTATTAGTATCATTAATTTAAATGAAATTGATTCATTTGAATATTTTACTTATTTGAGTTATAAAAATATTGTTGGTGAGATAATTTATATGATGAAGATTATTTGAGTAGTCTCATCCAATTTAAAAGAATTATTGAATGTAATTGTATCATTTAATTTAAGATTAAAATAGAATATAGTTATACCCTAATCTAATTCATACATTTAATATTTTAGAAGTGAAATTATTAATTGTTTACTTTATTAAATTAATTATACTTGATTGATTTTAAATCAATTAAATGAGCTATTAACACAATTGAACCTATCAACCCTACCAATTTTCTGGTTAGCCAAACCAATTTTTAGGAAAATTGATTGAATGTATTGCTTTTATAGATAATTATTGGGTTGGTTGCTATCTCTCTTGAATCATAATTTCCTCAATTTTTCTTTATTATTAAAACTTTTTAATGTGGTTGTTGTAAAATTTCAATTATTAATAGGGTAATAATTCCATTTGTTTTCAATGTATTTGTCAAATAAGAATCTTAGTCACATGAAGTTGACATTTATCAAGTGATAAAAGAATCAAATAATAATAATCATAATCATAATAATACTCAAGTGAGACAAGCAATTCATATATATATATATATATATATATATATAAGAAGCTTTTGATGAAGGTTTTAGTTTAATTTAGTTCTATACTATTTTCAGAAAATGGGTCCCAGGTTATGGTTAGACCACAACCCCACCATGTTACCATACATATATCTAACAGGGACCATTCATTTTATTTTGATCAACGGTCAAAATCTAGTTAGTCCCACTACCAAAACTATATCTAGAATTTACCGTTTGTAGTGATGGCATGTATTACACTCTTCTTCTCTTCCTGCCGAAAGGTAAAAGCCCGAAAGAACAGGGTTGTCTTTAGATGTGAGGAAAAAAATAATAATAATAATAATAATTGAAAACAGAATCGAATCAAATTTAATTTAATCAGTTTAATTTAATTTAATTTAATTTTTAATTTATTTTTTATAAATTTTAATCTATTTAATTTAGTTTAATTTAAAAATAAAATAATCAAACTGATAGAATTATATATTTTTTATTAAAAAATTGAAATTACTGAATAATCAAACTGAAATACATCGATTCGATTTGATTCAATTAATCTTATAAAAATTTAAGTTTGATTTAATTTAAAAATTTTTATTTTTTTAAATATCAATTCGATTTCAACTAAACCGATCAAATACTCATCCCAGTTCTCTTTCACCATAATTAAAATGAAAGCGTTATTATTATTATTATTATTATTATTATTATTATTATTATTATTATTATTAAGTAAATTTACGTTATTGCAGCAATAAAGGATATCAGAAAATTTTAAAATATTATCTCTTAACTTGGTTTTGTCCATATTTTTTCTACTGCTAATTATTTTTTTTCGGCACCAGTACAAAAAAATAAGGGTATTAGTGACGAATTTTTTCTGTCGCTAATATAAACAAATCCATCAGTTATCTAAAATTAGCAACAAATTAGCGAGGGAAATCAGTTCTCGCAAAAAAATTCTCGCTAATTTCAAATAGCAACGGAAATTCATGTTCCATCACTATTTTGCGACAATTAGTTTCGTCGCAAGAATAGGAAGAACCTGCCACTAAATATCCATTGTTAATCCATCACTAAAGTGAATTAAATATTAATTTTTTCCTTACTGTTTTTACACAATCTGTCGCTAAATTATTGACGGATTTACTGTGTTGCTATTCCATCACAAATTATATCGCAATTCCCTTGCTAATATTTAAATTAATTTAAAATAAATATTTTTTTCATTACTAAATTTTTTGTAATTAAATTCATTATAATAATAAAATCAAATTTTAATATTAAATTATAATAAAATAATATTATAATGAAACTAATAATTAAATATATAAAAAATGTAATATACAAATATAAAGTCAAAGTTTTATACATCATCAGACTATGTGCTAGTATATGGAGTATTAGATAGTCCTGTAGATGTGAAAGGTGCAGTAGCTAGATTTGCAGGACATGGAACAACAATATTATCAGTAGATAACATTCTCAGCATTTGTATCATCATCTGGCAAACCAGTATGCAGCTCAAGCCGCCTAAATCGTCGTAGAATAATGGAGGGATTTGTTGTCGTTGTAGCTCTGATCACTGCCTCTCATGCTCTAGATCCTGTCTTGCCTCCAATATCTCAAGTATTGTTCATGAACCTCGAGCAAAGAGAAACTTCATTCACTCTACTTGGGCCTCCATCATCAGATTATCTCAAATCAATTGCATAATATCCATAGACGATGACATTGGGGAAGGAACAGAACCAATAGCAGGGGGGAGGTAATAGAAGAAGAACTTACGCCAAGACTGTAATAGGTGGATGTACAAGATTCGACACCATAAATCCTCTTCTTCTGCTCCTCACTAACATATACAGGGTTTCAAAATCTCGATTCCAACACTTTTTCTTATCGCAAAGACATTTCATCATCATTTAATTTGTAACTCCACTATGCATAATTGCAAACTCAATAACACCATCCACTCTTTTCATAAATTCATGATTTATAAGGCAATTTCATAGCTTAACATATATCCATTGTCAGTCCAAATTTATATTTTTACACT
The DNA here is from genome assembly GCA_948193065.1 of Aleurites moluccanus. Classification (NCBI taxonomy): domain Eukaryota; kingdom Viridiplantae; phylum Streptophyta; class Magnoliopsida; order Malpighiales; family Euphorbiaceae; genus Aleurites; species Aleurites moluccanus. The sequence goes on along the minus strand of CANXYC010847216.1, from coordinate 2,493 downwards.
ATCAATTTATCAATATTAAGTAAAAATAGAAGTCATATAAGAAGAGACGCAATCTCAAACCCTAATTTTACACTTACAATATATTTTTTGTATCACCTTATATCTCCTTTTCTAAATGGTAAGAACCTAACTATTCAAAAATGCATTCCTAAATAATGTAAGTATTGATACTCATGTATTAATAAATTGAAAGAAATTTCAACAACATCTCCCCATAGTTTTCCAAATACACAAATTGAAAAACATTAACAAAATGTTATTGTATTCATCACTATTATTTAAAAAATATATAGGGGAATGCGACTGAAATTTAAATCAATTTATAAATAAATGATTTTTTTTTTTCGCTGTAAATGATGATATTATCAAATTGTACAAATTGAATAATTTAGAGATATCTTACCATCCAAGTGAGAAGGACATCAAACAATTAATTAAAATTAACTAAACTACTCTATTTTCTTATTAATGCTACCAAAATTTTGGCAGCATTTTGCTGTCACTATGATATCATCTTTTACATTAAAGACAAATCATAAATAGCAATTAAGTTCAACAAGTATCATGGCCCATATCAGGACCCGCACATACAAATTGAGACACAAATTAACAATTATATTCCAACATTAATCTATTTTATTCTAATTAATTAACCTAAATATAGCAACCCAACAAAAAATATTATATATATGTATAATTAAAAAATAATAAAACTTACCCGCATAACAATCCAACAAGGAAATTGTAGCAACGGATAAATGAAAGAAGGCAAAACACAGCAACAATGTCCCAGCAACAAAAACATAGCAACGACACAATTCTAACAAGAGGGACAATAAAAATTTTAAAAATTTAATACATATATTATCAAAGCAGCTTAGATTCATCCATGATACAATTATCAATTAAGAGATTTCATTCCAAATTTAGAATGGAATTTTATAAATTTAATACATTATTATTATTAAATTATTTAATAATTTGATTATTTAAATTCAAATTTAATAATTTAATATAAATTTATTGGCTTATGTTGTTATCTTCTAATTTATTATAAAATAATATTTTATATAAATATATTTCCTTCTAATTTTTGACCTAAAAGGTAACTGATTCTTTTTTTGTAAAAATTACAATTTTAAATTAGACCATTGCAATATAAATTCTTTAATTTTTATTCAAGTAATTAAAAATACATATACCTACAATCAATTCATTATGGTCTATTTTATAATATCGATTCTATTAATTTGTTAAAATAATATTTTAAAGATTAATAATCCTCTTTCTTTTTTTTTCTTTTTTCTTTTTATTTTTTTTATCATTCTATTTTTTTCTAATTTTTAATTTTTTCTTTATTTTTTTTAAGAAAAAATTTAACATTACATAAAAAATAAAAAATAAAATTATAGAAATATTAAAAAATACAAAAAAAATATATACATAACAAAAAATATATATATATAACAAAAAATTTACATAAAAAATTGAAACAAAAAATTGCAAAAAATATATACAGAACAAATTACAAAATAATATATAAAACAAAAAAAATTACAGTACAAATTAAACAAAAACAACAAAATAGCAAAAAAAAATTCAATAAAAATATAACAAAATTAAACAAAAATAAAAAATAAAAAATATACAATAAAAGTAAAATGAACTAACCGATAGAGAAGAACAACAGAGGAGAACGGCAGAGCCGAAGTCACAAAAAAGGATTGTTGCAGTTGTAGGTACACCGACAAAGAAAGAACATCAACATAGAAGAAAGAAAAAGGAGGAAAAGAGCAGCACGTGAGAAATAAAACTTAGGGCTAGTGGTTGTTTATATACTTAAAATAGCGACGGATAAAGCCATCGATATTTTCATTTAATGCTATCGCCATGTCAACAAAATTGGCGAAAATTTGAGACAAAATATTCCCTCACAAATCTGTTGCTAATACATCGCCAATCCCTCGCTGCCAAGTGGTACAAAATTTTCTCGCCCTACTTTAACAACAAAAATATTCTATCGCTAATTTTGTTCCTATTATGTTGTTGATCTATCATAAATACATCATAATTTGTTGAGATTATCTCATATTGAAATATTACAAAAATAAATATAATACATAACTAAATAGCGATCCTTATCATATTAACTTAATTCAAGTCATATTAACTTAATTCAAATTTTCGTAGTTAAAATGATCAAATAAAAATATTACTAAATAACCTACACTTTCTTCAAATTACCTAATTACCCCCTTATTACCAAATAAAATCAAATATAAATTTCTACATAGATTTAGATCCTAATTTGCTAAAATACATAATTACCATTAGATTGGTATCCCACCAAATTGTCACAGCCTAACTTTAGACTATGATGATCCTAGGGTATGGGTAATGCCTAAGCCACCAGTACCTCGAAGAACCCATGATTTTACTTTTATATTCATTAATTAACCTGTGATACATTTTAGGTGATAATTTTTTTTAAAA
>CANXYC010847059.1:0-12205 GCA_948193065.1 Aleurites moluccanus | reverse complement strand
ACATGAAATACAATTTGAATTGTATATATGAAAATTAACATAAAATTTTAGTTATATTTTAGTAGGCAATAGAATAATAAAAATTATACAAAAAATTAAAATGTATATATAAATTATTTAAATATAAAATTCAATTAACTTAAAATTAAATATTAAAATTTAATAAAATGAGTTTAAAATTTATTTTAATATACAATTTTATTAATATGTTATGCAATATCTATTAATTTATATGAATAAGTAAAATTATTAAGATAATAAATTATTAATAATATATAAAAGTTAAAACTAATATATCAATATTTTATCATATATAATTAATCATGAATTCGTATTTTGTATAATTTTATTTATTATATATTTTATTAAAATATATTAACATATGTTAATTATTATTATTAATTGTTTATTAGATAATAGATATATATAAATTTATCAATTTTTTAAGTTTTAAGTAGTTTTGATTTTAATAATAAATATTATAATATTAATTTTATTTTTAAAAAACTAAATTATCTAATAAATTTAATTATTTTTATTAATTTATTTTAGGTTATCGGATTAGATTATGGGTCAAGTCATCGGGTTGGACGGGTTGACAAGCATGCTAGGTCATTTGGGTTCGAATTATTTGGATCGGGTCATTTTTTGGTTATATACTAATTCAAATGGGTTACGGATCGAATTCAGGTCGGGGGGTTCAAGCGGATCATCGAGTCGAGTAAGGATTTGTCACCTCTAATTATATGGCTATATTTATATTATAAATTAATAATTTGTCAATATTATATATAATAAACTATGATATATATTTTATTAAAATATGACTCTAAAAATTATTTTAATTTAAATAATTATACTCACATATTTTTTGTTTATTTCATTTAATTTATATTTAATTCATCACATATTTTCTTTAATTAATTTAATTTATATTCAATTAATCACATTTTTTTTCCATTTTAATTAGTTAATATTCAATTGATTACATATTTTTATTTAATTTTAATTAATTTATATTCAATTGATTATGTTTTTTTTTCTAGTTCATTTAATTAAATTGATTACAAAATTAATAAAATATAATGTGTTTTTAGTTGACTAAATATAAATTTATTGAATTTTAAATGTTCTTTTTAAATTATTAAATTATTAATTTATTAATTAATTAATATCTTTTTTAATTAATAAAATTTATAAGTTCCAACAACAGATTTTACTATATTAATATGTATTATTTATATTAATTAATTAATGGGTTTTTTTAAAAAAAGAATTAATTAATGGGTTTTATTCATTATATGATTGATCATATTTTTTTATTTTTGTATTAGTAAAGTCATATTATAAATTAATTTTTCATATACCATATTAAATTATTTTTTTAATTCAAATAGAGGTAAATCATTTATTATACAGTATTAAGAAATTCATAAATAATAAAAAATTTATTTATAATATGATTCAATTATTTATTTATTTATTAATATCGAAGATTGAGTCGTTCACGAATAATTCTATCTCAGATTTCATAGCCTTAAGCCATCAAGAAGATTCTATGTTCGACATAGCCTCTTCAAAACAAGTAGGATAATCAAAGTGATCAACTTCACCAATGTCACGTGTTAAAACCAGAGATGCGACGGTCCTAGAGCGTGAGTAGACTCAAGGCCACAAAAAATATGTAGAACACACCAATCTAATCTGTGACGATAACAAAACAATATCTATATCCATACACAAACCACAATCATAACCATCATCAACTTGAATATCATCCTGTGATATAATCACCCAAAAAATAATCAACTTATTTATAATGGATCAAAGGCAAATGAGGTCCTCTATCTAAAATGAATAAGTGATAACCTAAAAGAATATTACAACCCATCAATATTATGGAGCTCTAAGAGGATTACATCTTAAAATAATAATAAAATATCTTAAATAATTAGAGTCTATACTTTCAGTTAGCTTCTTGGAGAAAGAAGTCAAGAAACTTTATCTTCGATCTCTGGAATGATAACTCTAACACCTAAAAACCACAACAAAAGGAGGATGAGCTTTTAATTCAATGAATTATGCATATATCATACTTGAAATTCAGAATCAGATCAGAGGTTTGAAATGCTGTCTTTATCCATATAAATAACAAACAGAGTTTATATTACATATATCAAAATATATATAATCAAAGGTCATATACATATCAGAATCAGAATAAAAAAATCAGAATATAGAGGTCAGAAATGCCTACAAGAAATGGTACATCACAAATACATATATATATGTAGGGTAAGCAATGTTGATGTTAGAACAACAGAGAAATAAAGTAGGAGTACTAAAATCTCCATACAGAGTACATATGTTTGCGCTAACACATGCCTAGAGAAACTTTATCCCTTTCTAGGAAGGACCCTGATATTTTGACTCTATCAGTCAAGTCACTGGTGCATACAGTCCTAAGATTTATCTCTCATGAGGTAAGCATTCAAATAATAACATCTACTCGGTTCAGAATACAATTATTTATAATAGAGGTTCTTATCAATCAATGAACATTTCAATAATTGGTTTATATTATAATAATGAGTTGGTTCCAAAGAAATGGATAGCAATACCAACTCTAATACACAACAATGAGATCAAGATATATATATATATATATATCACAAATATTGTTGGTTTTAAGAAATACCAACTTAACAATTGAATAAATATACTTAGAAGGAATTTTAGCAGAAGAATCATATATACATATAAAAATACATATAAAACACATATGCATAACTCACCTCTACAAAACAATAATCCAAACTGAAGCTCGAAAAATTCTATCAAGCTCCAAATCAACTCAAAAGTACTTTAATGCTCCTGACCTAATACATGTCAACAAATCACAAATTTAGGGTTTTCCTTACTTAACATTATCCATATCAAATTCTTTCAAATAAAGACTCTTTAAAGCTTTCTTAGATAGTTCTTACACTTAATTTAACCATTCTCAAAGAAAATTATGGAAAAATAAAAGAATTGATATTATTCTCGTTACTATTCACAATTTACCCTAATTCTTCCAACAACTAAAATCTATGACCATAATTGCATATAACATACTCCTCATAACTCAATCATAACTATTCTAACAACCTATAATCTCAAATAATAACAGAAATAAAGTTCTAGAGAAATTTTTCTCCTCAAATAGTGATTTTTGAAGAAATCTTGACTTGGAATGATTTAATAGCTTTCTCAAAGTGTTTTCCTTCCAAAATGAAGCATTAATGTGGGTATTAATGCTTTAGAAACACAGATGGAATGAATTTAGGGTTCAGTGGTTGAGAAATAAAGAAGAGAGAGAAAATAGTGAAATTTTTGAATGGTTGACCAATGAACGGATATATATAGAACCCGAAACTTTACGCCCGTGAAAGAAAGACTCGTGCTAGTAAAGGTCAACCTTTCACACTCGTGAAAGCGATTTGGTGAAAATTTGAAATTCAAACAGAAACTTTTTGTATATTTATGAACATATGGTTCATGCCCATTAAAATATACTTCACGCCCATAAACATAGGTTATGAGGCATTTCTCAAACTTTCTCCAATCAAACTTAACCAAAACTCCAACAAATACAACTTAATCATACAAAACCTCTCTATCTATAACCAAACATACTACTCTGTAATAGCCAATACTAACAGAAAATAAAACAGAACAGAGCAGAGAGCTAGAATATATCATAGTACAAACAAATTCATTTAGAAACAAGCCAAACAGAACACAAAACATAAGCAATACATATAAAAGGTATTATATTCTTCCTTCCTAACAGAAAATTTATCCTCGAATTTTAGAGAAATTTTACTCTTAATCTTGAAATAATCAAGGATACTTAGTCTGCATACTAAGCTCATTATCCCATATGCATTCTTCCATTGATTGGTTTTTTCAAAGAACTTTCACCATCGCTATGGCCTTATTCTAAATTCTTTTAACCATTCTATCAATAATGGCTATAGGAACCTCTTCATAAGTTAAGTTTGAGTTAAGCTTCAAAGGTTGCGTTTGCAATACATGCGAAGGATCCAGAACATACTAATGAAGCATAGATATATGAAACACCGAATGAATACTATCCAAGTCTAGTGGAAGTGCCAACCGATAAGAAATATCTCAAACCTTGCCAAAATCTCAAAAGGTCCAATATATCTCGGAGATAACTTGCCTTTCTTTCCAAATCTCATAACTCCTTTCATTGGCGATATCTTTAAAAAGACCTTATCACCAATGATAAAATGAAGATCATTTCTTTTAGGATCAGCATAGCTCTTTTGACGACTAAAAGCAGTATTCAATCGTTTTTGAATCAAAGGTACTTCCTCGGATGTATATCGGATCAAATCAGGACATTTAATGAACTTTTTCCTAATCTCATACCAACAAATAGGGGATCTACACTTTCTTCAATACATAGCCTCATACATTTCCATTTGGATTTTAGAGTGATAACTATTGTTGTAAGTAAATTCGATCAATGATAGGTGCTTATCCCAATTCCCTCCAAAATCTAGAATGCACATCCTCAACATGTCCTCTAGAGTTTGGATGGTCCTCTCTGATTGTCTATCAGTCTGTGGATGAAAAGCCGTACTGAAATCTAGTCAAATACCCAATGACTCATGCAATTTCTGTCAGAATCTTGAGATAAACTAAGTACCTCTATCATAAATGATCAATATCGGAACACCATGCAATCTAACAATCTCATCAATATATAACTGAGCATACTAAGAAGTGGAATAGGTAGTCTTTTCTGATAGAAAATGAGCTGACTTAGTTAACCTATCCATAATCACCCAAATGGAGTCATGTCTACTGGAAGTCCTTGGCAAATCTACTACAAAATCCATACTTATTCTTTCCCATTTCCATTCTGGCAAAGGTAACTACTTGTTAGTCCCTTTGGCAACTAAGAGGGGGGGGGAGGAGGTAAATTTGTTATCTTTTAAAAATAATAACCAATTAAAAATATGATGAAGGAAGAGAATAAGAAAATCAGCACAAAGAGTTATAGTGGTTCAGCCAAAACAAACCTACGTCCACTGCTCAAGATCACACTTGAGTATTTCACTATCTTTGATCCTTTTATAGGTTCAAGATCAAACATAAGTTTTTGGATCATACTTTAACCTTTTACAATTGTGTTTTTCTCAAACTAGACTCACACATAACCCAAGAGATTTACAAGAGATGAGAAGAAAGAATACCCTTTTTACCACACTCTCTTATAAACAAAGATCTTCAACAACTTTGAAGATTTACAATAAATGCAAGTATAAATTGATTTTTGCATAGTAAATATGAATGATCTTTCAATCAATGATTTATGAACTTGTTCTAAGGTTTCTCTTATCATTTAATACAAACCAACTCATATTTATAGTCTTGGTTGAAGAAAGAGCCGTTTAGACTCATTTTCAAGCAATAAATGCACCTAAATTTTTGCTCCAATAGCTAGTTTACAGGTGAGTCGCGCTCGCGACTGGAATCATCGCGCCCGTGACCAGCTTCTTTCCTTTTTAGCTCGAAGAGAGATAAATTTGAATTTTATCTAGTAGCGCTCGCGACTCATTGAGAGATACAGCACCTAAACTTGGTTGAGCTTCTTCACGCCCGTGACTGAGCTTGGATAATGTTGCGACTTTATCTGGTTGTAACCACGACTGCATAATGTCATACCCATGACTGAATGACACTATTCATCTTAAAGCTACTGGATATTTTGAAATATTCTTGATTTTAATTTCGCGCCCGTGAATAACTTTGTCACACCCGCAACTTCGCTTAGTCTCACCCGCGACTGAAGGGACATGATTTCCTGAAAGCTACTGGATGTTTTTGAGATATCTCAAATCAATTTCGTGCCTACGACTTGAAGCTTTTCAAGACTGTGACTGATTTTGTCGCACTTGTGACTGATTTTGTCGCACTTGTGACCAAGCTTGTGCCTCGAGTCGCCCCCGCAATTGAAAGTGGTCACGCCCGCGACCAAGCAGTATCCTGTAATACTTTTAGAGAGATTCTTGGAAATTTTTGCACATAATTAAACAAACTCATTAGTCCATTGATTTGGTGTTTGTAACCATCAAAATAAGTATGATGAAGACCCTTAGGTCTAACAATCTCACCCTTTTTATGGTGACAAACAACCAATTATAAAAGGTTATGCATGATTATGTGTGTTAATAAACTCCCTCTTAATTTGTACTTTATTCTAAAGAAAATCTTATGACATTTAAAATAAATATAATATATTTAAGCAAATATAGCATATCTCACATGTCAAATATCAAATATAACACATACACATATTATATCACACCATAATTTTCATAATTTTCTTCCCCTTTGTTTGATACCAATCAAAAAGGTAAAATAGTTAATCCATTACAAAAAAGTTTTAAGAAACAAAGGTTAAAACAAGACAAAGAAAATCTATGTAGGAGGAACATTGGGAGCAGGATCTGAAGAACCCTGGACTGCAGCAACTCCAATAACTGCAATACTGGAGAAACCAGAATCAGCAGGGGCCTTACCTTTATCCAAGGGTTGAGCAGGGGCAGCATCCATATGAGTATCCTCTGTGTTTCCATGCTCACTGGACTTGGCATCAGCTGTATCTAAAGCTGATGGAGAAAAAGCTTCACGATGCTCTATTTCTGCCAAAAATTCCCTTTGTTGATGACGTAAACGTTGAATGGCAGTTTTGAGAGAAGTCTTGACTTCAGTCTCAACATAAGAGACTCTATCATCCAATTTTTGTGTACGCGCCATAATCTCAGTTTGGTGATTCTCCAAAGCATCGAAGCGAGCCGTAAGAAATTCCATGAGCAAAGAGGAAGAAGCTGTGTTTTCAAGAGGTGCAGGCTGAGAAGGAACTATAGTATCAATAGAGGGAGCAGGAACTGCTTCCTGTTTCTCAGCTTCCTCACCAACAGCAGGAACAACTTTAAGAACAAAAGTGCCATCCGACCTTTTTTCAACGATTCTAATACGCTGTAAAGTAATCACCCCAAGGAATTTATTCTCTAGAAGATTATAAACCAGGGGTTTGAAAGCGGTGTTGTTTGGATCAAAAGAGGGATTTGCACAAATTGCACATGCTATATTTGTCACCAAGTGACCACAAACAATGTCTCCGGACTTCTTGCGAGCAATGTTGTGAAATTGATCCACCAACCACCTAACAGAGGTAATAGGATAACTTTTCTGGATGCACTAAAGAAAGAATAACTCGGTTTTGAGAAAAGCACTGTAACTGGTTCCTCTACTGTTTATTGTATAGGTGATAATTCTGTGAAGCATCTTGAGTACCGGGTCTCTAATACTAGTGGATTTTGAAATTTTGGGATTAAAAGGTTGAGAATAACCAGTAATTTCCTTCCAAAACTCATGCATATTTTCTTTAAATTCATGGGAAAAACCAGTTGCCCCAATTTCAGTAAATCTAAAAAGCTGACTGGTTTGCCTAAGAGTAAGAGTATAGGGTTTACCCAGAAGTTTGAAACTCATATTACCATAGGTAGATCCTCTGGATGTGTCTAGAGAGAAAGTGGAGAAAAACTCCAGGGTAAGCAAAGGAAAACAGTCATGTTTGATATCCACCATTATGAGCCAATGGACAGATTGGAGTCTTGTCCTAATGGGTTCACTCAGTCCTAATTGGTCTAACTCCATCCAATTCACATATCTAGAAGGAAGAATTGAACGATTTGAAGTAAGATTTTCATACCGGGTAATTTTCTGAGGAGACAGATATTGAACCAAAACTTTCAAATCTGTAGGATTCCACTCTTCATGATTGACTGGAGTCCTTTTTTTTCTTAGGAACAAGAGCAGGAGAAGGAATTGAGGTGGAAGGAGGAATGGGTGGAGAAGAAGATTCTGAGGAGGAAAAGCTAGATGGAGGAGAGGGAATGGAGGTATGCCCTAATTTTAGTCTTTTGGAAGCTTTTTGACCCTTCTTAGCCCAAGATTTTACTCTTTTAGGACCCATTGAGGTGCGAAATGAAGATTGAAGCAAGAAGGGAGAGAGATTTTGAGAGAAAATGTTTTGAAATTGGAGAGAAAGTGACGAAAATCGCGAAACAGGGGTTTTTTAAAAAAACTGAAAATCGCGAGTCACAGCTGGGACATTGAGCTGGCAGGCAAAAAAATAAAGAATAAACTGGAAGTAGCGGCTGTGACAAAAATCTGATCACGGTTGTGAAGGAAATGGTAGAGGCTGCGACAGAAAAAAGTCGCGGCTGCGAACTAGATAGAACAAAAATAAAAATAGAAGAGAGAGGTAATTTGTGATTCTTGGTATTCCGATGGTCACGGGTGTGACCTGTGTGGGTCGCGGCTGCGACTAAAGAGTGCAAAAAAAAATTATTTTTCAAAAATTTTTCCATCCAACATGCCTAATTCTCTCTTAATAAAATTCATCCTTTTTTCATTCAAGGGTTTTGTAAAAATACCTGCCAATTAATTATTTGACACTACAAATTCTAGAGCAACATCATGATTTTGCACATGATCTCTAAGAAAATGATGTCTAATGTCAATATGTTTATTCCTTGAATGTTGAACAGGGTTTTTTGATAAATTTATAGCACTAGTATTATCACACTTTATGGGTATAGCTTTTAAAGACACACCAAAGTTTTTAATTTGTTGTTTCATCTACAACACTTGTGCACAACAACAAGCGGCTGCCACATATTCGGTTTCTGCGATGGACAAAGCTACAGAATTTTGTTTCTTGCTAAACCAAGAAACAAGACAATTCCCTAAGAGTTGGCAAGTACCAGAGGTACTTTTCCTATCCAAGTAACTACCGGCAAAATCCGCATCCGAATATCCAACAAGATTAAAGTCCATGCCTCTAAGATACCATAAGCCTAAGTGTTATGTGCTAATTAAATATTTAAAATCCTTTTTACAGCATGCATATGTGACTCTTTTGGATAAGATTGAAATCTAGCACACAAACATATAACAAACATAATATCGAGTCTACTAGCAGTTAAATAAAACAAACTTCCACTCATACCTCTATATTTCTTTTCTTCAATAGGTTTGCCAAGATCATCTTTGTCAAGTTTGATGGAGGGGCTAATTGGAGTTTTACTCGTTTTTGCTCCTTCCATCCCAAACCTTTTTAGAAGACTTTTTGTGTATTTAGATTGGTTGATGAAGATTCCTTCTTCTTCTTGCTTGATTTGAAGTCCAAGGAAATACTTCAATTCTCCCATCATGCTCATTTCGAATTCTTCTTGTATGCATTTACAGAATTCCTTGCATAAAGATTTATTAGTAGCACCAAATATTAAATCATCCACATAAATTTGCACAATTAACAAATTTTTCTTGTCCTTTTTAATAAAAAGTGTTGTATCAACTCTTTCTTTTGAAAAACCATTTTTAATTAAAAAAGAACTAAGTCTATCATACCAAGCTCTAGGAGCTTGTTTTAGACCATGAAGAGCTTTTTGAAGTTTGAAGACGTGGTTTAGAAAATCAAAATATTCAAAACTAGGGGGTTGAGCAACATACACTTTTTCAATATAACCATTTAAAAATGTACTTTTAACATCCATTTAATACAATTTAAAGTTCATATGACATGCAAATGCTAGAAGTATTCTAATAGCCTCAAGTCTAGCTATGGGTGCAAAGGTTTCATCAAAGTCTATTTCTTCTTCTTGATAATACCCTTGAGCCACTAGCCTAGCCTTATTCTTAGTTATTACTCCATCCTTATCCATTTTGTTTCTAAAAACACACTTAGTGCCAATGATAGGATGATCTAAGAGTCTAGGAACTAAGGTCCAAACCTTGTTTCTTTTAAATTGATTCAACTCCTTTTGCATGGCATCTACCCAACTCTCATCATCTATGGCTTCTTTAATGTTCTTAGGTTCTATTTTGGAGATGAATGCAAGGTTATTTATTATCTCCTTAAAAGAAGATCTAGTGGTAACTCCCTTAGAAGGTTCTCCAATGATCAAATCTTTGGGATGATCCCTTTTGAATTTCCAATATTTTGGAAGTTCATCTATACTTTGTGGGGTCTCAAGATTAATTGGTTGATTCTCAGAACTTTCATTAATTTCTTTGGATTAGTCAACAAGATTGTCAATGACATGAGATGAATCATTCAAATGACTGTTTTCAAAATTATTAATTACTTCATCCAAATCATATTTTTTGGATTCAAAATGGTTTAATTCATCAAATGTCACATGTATAGACTCTTCTACTACTAGAGTTATTTTATTAAAAACTCCATATACTTTGCTAGTAGTAGAATATCCAAGAAATATGCCAATGTCAGTTTTGGAATCAAATTTTCCAAGATTATCCTTGGTAATTAATATGAAGCATTTGCATCCAAATACTCTTAGATATGAAATTCTTGGTTTTCTATCATTCCATAGCTCATAAGGAGTTTTGTTTAAAAAATGTCTTATAATAAGTCTATTTGAAATATAACATGCATAATTGATGGCTTTCGCCAAAAAATACTTAGGTAACGAATACTCATTTAGCATTGTTCTAACCATATCAATCAATGTGCGATTTTTCCTTTCCACTATCCAATTTTGTTGAGGAGTTCTAGGAGAAGAGAAGTTGTGTGAGATACCACATTCATCACAAAATATTTTGAAATCCTTATTTACAAATTCTCTACCATTATCACTTCTAAGAGATGTGATACAAAACCCTTTTTCATTTTGAACACGTTTAGAAAAGATTTTCTTTAAAACTTTCATCTTTAGGGGCTAGGAATAGAACCCAAGTGAATCTAGAGCAATCATCAACAATAAAAATGCATATTTTTTACCCCTCAAACTTGAGGTTGAACAAGGTCTGAAAAGATCCATATGCAAAAGTTCAAGAGGCCTAGATGAAGAAACTTGGTTCTTGGCCTTAAAAGAATTTTTGGTTTGTTTTCCCATTTGACATGCATCACAAAGTTTATCCTTTTGGAATTTGATCTTTGGGAGTCCTATAACTAGGTCATGGTTCATGAGGTTTTCTATATGCTCCATGCCAACATGTCCTAGTCTTCTATGCCATAGCCAAGAGTCATTATGAAGAGAAATCATGCAATTTTCATTCTCATGCATCTCATTTATATCAATTACGTACACATTGCCAATTCTATGACCAAAGAACAAGATTTTCTTATCCTTTAAGCTTTTAACATAACAATTCTTAGAAGAAAAATAATTTTGTTTCCCATGTGACATAATTGACTAATACTAACAAGATTGTGCTTAAGTCTGTCAACAAGAAGTACATGATCAAGAGAGGGTTTATTTGACTTACCAACTTGGCCAAAGCCAATGATTTTACCTTTGCTATTATCACCAAAAGTTACTTTGCCTCCCGATTTATCTTCAATATTGGAGAGCAAGCTAGCTTTCCCGGTCATGTGTCTTGAGCATCCACTATCTAAGTACCAAAAGTCTTTGACCTTGGTAGATTTCAAGCACACCTACATTTAAGAGTATAACCATTCTTAGGTACCCAAATGCTTTTGGGTCCTTTAGGGTTAGCATCATCTATGTATCGTAAATGCACTTTTCTAATATGATATTTGAAATTTGTATGACTAGTTTTTCCACAATAATGACATTTTATTTTAGTTGAATGATTTGATCTTGAATGATATTGTATCTTATGAGCATGCATGGCATTTTTATGTATTTTAGATGTTGGAATAAATGATTTATGTATTGGATTAGATGCTTTAACAAATGTGGTTTTGGAGGTAGAAAGCATATTACTTCCTTTGTAACCAAGTCCATATTTAATGGTTGGACATCTTTGAGACTCAAGAATGTGATCAAGTTTTTCTTTTCCTTTTGAAAATTTTGATAAACAATCATCAAATGAAAGCAATTTATTTTTCAAAATTTTGTTTTCCTTTGAGATAGAGTCAATCTCTTAAGTTTTTAAAGTAATAGTTTTCTCCAAATCACATTTACAAGCATTTAATTTAAATATTTCTTCCTTATAGTTTTCACAAGAATGAACTAATTTATTTGACAATTCTTTCAAATTATCATATTTGTTTTGCAACTTATGATACTTTGAAAGTAAAGTCTCCATTATTTTTACATCATCATCATCATCACAAAAAGTAAAGTCA
>CANXYC010846704.1:0-11427 GCA_948193065.1 Aleurites moluccanus | reverse complement strand
GTATTGTACGTTCGCCAAATTAGGGTTTTGGGTGCTTATGATAAACGAAGGTGTTTTTTCTTTCTATCTTTTTTTATTTGCAATTTTTACTTATAATTTTAGAAACAAAGATGAATATACCAGGCATAACAATAAGTTACTGACTTAGTTAATATGAACAACCCGAAAAATAGCATAATATATAGTTGTTTGAAATTTTTCGAACTTCAAAACATACCTCAGCAACAGTACCTTTCATTCCATAGACTAATATGTGAGATTTGCTGAGTCTAAAACATTAAACAAGCAATTCAATAGCTATATTCAAAAAAAAAAAAAAAGGAAAACAGAAAAAAGTGCCCTAAAATGAGAAGTAAAAATGGGAAATCAAAACAGAGAGAAAGAGAGAGCACCTTCGTTGAGCATCAGCACCCCAAACCCTAATTTGGCGATCGTACAATGCAGTCTCCTGCTCTGTCAACTCTTCTCCGTCCATATTTAACTGAACCTAGTTCACCAATTCCACATCAATCTCGATCAAAATTTTTCAAGTGCTATAAGGAAAAACCCTAATTATGATGATCACTTAGTGTCAGATCACATTAAGGAGTGAAAATTAGAAACCCTAAACAGCCAAAACAAAACAGAAGTGATGCAGAGGTACCTTAAGCGGATTTCTGAGTTCAGCTTCAGCAGTTTCAGAAGTGCAAAGAAACTAAGAAACAGCTTTTGGGGGGCAAATGGACTTTCCTTCCTTTTCTCTCTCTTGTTACTTTTAAAATGTGCATGAAATGAAACGGTAGAAGTGGTTGACGGTCAATGTTTGAATCGATGTCTTTGGACCTTCTATGTTTTTTAATGAGCAAAAGTACAAATAAGCACCTATAATATATTAATTTTCTCATTTAGACCCTTTTATTTTTTTTAATGCAATAAAAGACTTTTTTTTTATTTGCAATTTAGCTCAAAAAGCCCCCAATTATAATGAAAACTTAAACTCAGTTATTCACTAGGCACATGACCAAAAAATTTCTCTCTTTCACGAATTTTCTTTCTCCTTTCTTTTCCCAAAAAATTTCTTTGAGCCTGAAATGCCAACTATCAAAGTTGAGGCTTCCAGTCCTACAACGCTCCATTCTTTCTCTCCTGGCGAATCTAATGAGAATCCTAAGCGCTCCAAAACATAACAAGAGCAAAAGAAATTACAGTGTAATGCGGCAATACCAATCATCGTCCACTTGAACTAGTTTCCGTTAGCTGGGGCATTATCGTTGAGATATATAAAATTTCATATTGGTGGATTTTACAAAATAAATAGTAAAATATAAATAAATTAAGAATTTTATCATATTTATTTGATTTAAATTTTTATAATTAAAGTAATTTAATAAAAATATTATAAAATAATTCACATTTTTTATAAATTATTCGAATTAATCATCGTTTCGAAGCAAAATTAATAAATTTCTTTATGGTATCAAAACGAGTTTCTATTCTAATTTTATAAAACTATCAAATTAAATATCAAATTATTTATATGCTGATAACACATCAAATTATTAAAATTAAATACTAAATTACATATGGGCTGATAACTAATTAAATTATCAGAATTGAATATTAATTTACATGTAGACTGATAATCCATCAAATTACTATAATTAAATATTATATTATTTTTGAGCTGATAACCTATCAAACTATTAAAATTTACTTAGAATTGTCAAGTAAGAATTAAATCGAACTAATTACCACTTCAAGAAGAGTGTTGAACTATATAAAAGGAATATTAATATATATAAAACCTCATATTGTTGGATTATAAAAATAAATATTAAAATATAAATATATTAAAAATTTTATCAAATTGATTTGATTTAAATTTTTATAATTAAAGTGATTCAATAAAAATTATTATAAAATAACTCACCCTCTATTCAAACTAACCCATTCATTTCTGCAATGACCTGCCTTCTCAATATAGTGATCCTTCTTCTCAAGACCCGTGATACCAAATCTTGTGCAGGTATGCCAATTTATCCATGTTTCTGCCTTTTGCCATTTCAGGGAGTTTTCATTTCTTTTTTTTTTTTCGAAGTTCCTCTTCTTCTTGAAGATTCTACAATACGCATTTGGTTCTTAACCATTTCCTTTTTGGTTTGAGAATTTGTAGTTCTTGCAAAAAACTCTAAATTTCTTCCCTTTTTTTTTTTAATCTATGTTAACGATTATTTCAATTCGTTATCTCTTTTATCGAAAGGGAAGCCCTTTGTCCTAAAACTCTAAGGACATTCCCTTTGTCCTAAAACTCTAAGGACCTTACCCATTTCTTGTATTCCTAACTTTGATTTTATTTAAAATTTCCCTTTTCTTTATTCCATACGCTTTTGATGGGTGCTTAAGTGATTAAGAAAGCTCTCTCAATATTTAGAAACATCTTTATTTTATACTATAATTTATTTAATTGTAATTTTTATCCTAATTTTTATTTATTTGGTTAATTTTTAAATTATTATGTGGCTTTTAGTTATTTGGAATTAGGTTGTTGGTTTGCATGTAGATATAATGATTTTTTAATTTCTTCACAATTCCCCTATACGATGGAGGAGGACACAGTTTTAGCAGCATTACCATAAAATGAATTCCCAAGTATTTATGAAAGGTTATTTACCCAAATGTCTTGTTTCTTCAAGATGGTAAATGGAAGAGACTGTTAGTTCCACTGTATTCTTCAAGCTTATTCTGAAATCGACTCTTAATGGAGGTTGATTCATGGACGTCAAATTTTTGGAGCTTTAAAATAGCATGGCTCTCCTCCGTAATTTCCTCTACTCTTGTTATGTTTTGGGTTCTCTTCTCTAATCTTTTTCAGTTTATTTCTCTCTCTAGTGGATATAATATAGAGAATTATTTATATTTTGGGTTAGTTATAAAAATAAATAAATTATCCACAAAATTATAATTTTATGACGAATTAAAAATTTTAGCAATTTGATATATATTTTTCATTTTTTGTCAAATTTAATAGAAAATTAAAATGTGATAAAATATTCGGTACTAAAATTGATGTGATGTACTGACATGAAATTTTTTTTTATTATTTTTATCATGTCAATATCTGACTAGAAAATTAAATCAAACCAAATCAAATAATACTTGAATCGGTTGATTCAGTTCGATTTTTTAAATTTTAGTTTAATTTAATTAATTTTTTTTGAAATTTCGGTTTTCTTGATTCAATTTGTTTTCTTCAAGTTGGATGCCGAATAAATCAACCAATCAATTTTAACATATCAATAATTTTTGTATTGAATGATCAGGAAATAAAAAAAAAATAAAATAATAAAAAAGAAAAAAAATAAAGGAGTGACCAATTGGTACGTTCAATTTAGTGAATCGAAACTTCCAAAAATCAAACCGAAATAAAATAACTACAAAATTATTTATTGTCAAAAGTCAAACCAAATATAAAAAGCAAGTTATCTAAGATAAATATTTATATTTTGATTCGATTTAATTTATTTGATTTATTTCTGAAGAGAACCAAATCAAATAAAAAAATCAAAATTTCAAAAAAAAAAAACAACCCAATTAAACTGAAATTTAAAAAAAATTAAATTGAACCAATCGATTTAAGTTCGATTTTATTTGATTTTATTGATTCGATTTAATTTTTCAATCAGGTGTTAACGTGATAAAAATAATAATAATAATAATAATAAACATCACGTTAACTCTGGCATAGGACATCTTATAAATTTCGGTTTCGTATTAAATTTACTAAAAATTAAAAGTACATATGTTGAATTGTTAAAATTTTTAATTTGTGATAAAAGTATAGTTTCACAAATAAATTATATATTTTTTTTTATAATTAACCCTTATATTTTTGTCCTTTTTAATTGGTAAATCTTCTTAAATTTTTCTTTATTTTTTCTCGGTATATCCTCTTTTTAAATATTAAAAAATGTGATAATAATTGACCCATTACACTTATTTTTTATAGATTATCAAATCCAAAACTTTTTGAAAAAGTATAAGCTACTTACTATTCAAATTAGGTTTTGGTGGCAATTGATAATTAAGATTGACAATATTGGTGATTGTGACATTGTAGATAGAAGAGGATGACAAGGTTGACATATGAACGAGAAACTAAGCTGTAAGCAAAAAGAAAAAAAAAATCAATGAAATCACAATAGCTAGGGACACGTTTTGGTCATTTTAAAAATAAAAATGGAAGTATGTTATAATTACTTTAAATTAAACTTTTTATATCAATTTTTTTAAATAACAGAAGATCATAATTTAATCGTAGTTTATAAATAGATAATTAAATTTAAACAACACAAATATTTAAATTCTCTTCATCATCAACATTTAAACAAAATGATATGTATAAATTTGCACTTGGAAATCTATATTATTTTTTCTTAAATTTAAATTATTTAAATATAAAAGTATCTTAATTAATAAATATGAATTGAATACATAGTATAATTAAAAAAAAATACTTGAAAATCACTCTCTCTTACTTTTTTTTTAAAGTAATTTAGCTACTATTTGATTTTAATTAAAAAAAAAAACTAAATCGATAATAAAATAATCAATTTTTAATTCTCAATTTTCGATTTAATTACCTTAAAATTAGTAATCCAATTAACTGAAATTACTGTTTGGATTATGCCATGAAAGAGTTATTTTAATGCTTTGCGAATTTTCTTTTTGCCAAATGTTTGGACGGTTTAAACTTTTAAAAGAAGAAAGAAAGAAAAACTAAAAAGGTGGGCTGATTGTTGACACGTGCAAAATTATGAATTGAAGTGTTGACATCAACCAATGATCAACTAAAGACAACTGCGTTTTTCATTTGCCAAAATTTCAATGATATATTAGATTTAGCCGCAGAAATATCACGTCTACAACTCCTTTGAGATCTTTTCCCATCTTCAGCTTATAAATATCTGGTGTTTGGGAGTCGGATTATGAAAAATAAAATTTGATAATTAAAATTTTTATAATTATTTAAAAATAAGTGTTTAAATTTATAGGATGTTATTTGAATAAAATAGCTTAAAATTTAAAAAATGGCTATATGATTATAATTAAATTTTTTATTAAAAGAAATATATTTAAGAATTATTTTTTAATAAGAATTGACCAATTTTTTTTTAAATAGCAAAAAAAAAATTATATTAAAAATAGATATTATTTTAATATAAAATTTAAATTATTTAAAAATAAATATTAAAAATAGCCAAGGTAAAAATTTGTTTTTTTAAAAAGAAAGCAAAGGTAATTTTGTCTTTTAAATATTAAAAACTCAATTATAAATAAGTTCCATTTTTCAACTTAATAAAAAAAACAATTAATTTGGAGCTAAAACTCATTAAAAAAAAACACACTCAAATACCAAATTTCACTTAAATTCTCAATCAAATGTCTTATTAATGGGTTTTAAATTCTCAAATTGATGATTCAAATACTATTTTTATATAAATAATAATAATTATGTTAATAAATTTTCAAATCAATTTCACCGTTAATATTTTTTACTTTTATATATTAATATAAAAATTTAAATTATCAATTATAATATATTTAATAATAAAAAAAGAATCATAGGAAAATATAATGAAATCAATTATATTACAATATATTAAAAATATTATATTATTTTACTTATTTTTTATATTGTAATATTTTTTTATTTAATTTATTCAAATAAGATTATTATATATAAAAAATTAAACTTTCATATTAAATATTCTATTAATTAACTAATACTTATATTTAATTATTTTTAAATACTTAAAAAATATATATTTTTTTTAATTTATAAAAATAAATAAATAAAATGTGAGTTTATAGATAGTTCCAAGACTTTTTTTTATGCTCAAATAATATATATATATACATATATATGAATTTTGAAATCAATATCTATTTGTAGTTTGATCTAATAATGCCAAATCTTAGTTGTTAAATTGGGATGCTTCTTGAATATTTATAATGGTAATGTATCATACATTGAAAAATATAAAAAGATTTATAAGTAAGTAAATATTAAATTTAATATAAAATAATTAATTTTTTATAGATAAATTTTAATATTTATTTATTTATAAGATAATATGTGTATTATAAAATTTATAACTCAGTGCAAATTTTTTAGTACATAGGATTTTTTTTTTTTTTTTCTGACTAGTTGAGTATATATAGTTAAATTATCTTTATCCATGGCTAGTAAAGCATTAGTCCTTAATGAACAAGTCTCATTTACACAACTGTATACACCTAATAGCCAGGAGTGAATCTATTCCATGCACCCCAAGCATTTTAAAATTCATATATATATAATATATCTCTCAAAATTTTAAATTTTTGTATTGGCCCTCTCAAAATTTTTAAAATTAATTTTTATACCAATATATTTTTAAAAATATATCATTTAACCCATCAAAAATTTTATAATTTTAATAATTAAGTTATATATATTTTAAATATATGTATTTACCTATTTTAAAATTTTAAAATTTTTCTAGTTACATATATATTTCATAATTTTTTCTTAAAATATATATAAATTACCTTAAAAATTTTTAAAATTTTATTTGTTATCAATGTACTGTAATATTTATATATAAATAAATATTTTATAAAATAATAATAATACAAAATTTTAAATTTTTTTTATATTAACATTACAAAATTATTTTTTTTTTTAAGATTATTTTTGGCCTCCAATTCTTAATGTCTACTTCTGTCAATAAACAAAAGTACTAACGAACAATTTGCAAGTACTTTGTTTTTCTTTTTAACTGATAGATAAACCATTTTTTAGAAAAAGATATTATATACAAAATATATGTTAATTATAAATATTAAATAATATAATTATTCAATATGAATATATACACAATAATACATATTAAATTTCCCACTTCGATCGCTACACTTCTTGGTCACAGGCCAAGCTCCTTACCGACAAGGGCGACCATAGGATTAACTTCATTAGATAAGTCCAAAACTAGCATATAAATACAGCAATTTAAAGAAGCTGTCAAAGTACTTAGTTTCATGTCTGAATTCGCATGGCAATTTAATTAATATCCCGCACAAAAGCATAAAATTTAAACGTACTGTCCCATTTGAGGGATAAGGATATGTGGTTGTTTATATAGATTTTTGACCACTTTAAAAAAATTATTAATTTATATAAAAAAAATTCCATTGATTTATTTAAATTCAGTCTTTTTATATAAAATTTTTTTAGTCTATTTAAATTTAATTTTTTATCCAAAAAATTTATCAATGTACTTATAATTAATTTTTTAATTTCGTGTCTATAAATTAGAATTCATGATCATAAAAATTGCATTAAATTTGGAAATGAGAAAAAAAAAAAAAAGAAAAAAAAGAAGAGAAGATGTGGTTATACGGATTTTATTTTTTATGAGTTCACTGTTCTTTTAACAATGATTTTCTAGTTTTTCTTTTTAATTTTAAATGGGTCAATAAAATGCGATTATCTAAAAAGTTAAAAATAGATTTGCTATTATAATTGGATTTAGGACACCCACTAAAAGATACTTTTACTATTGTTGTAAGTCTATAACGATGGGTTTACTCTTACTCCAGCTTTTATTTTTATTTTATCTTTTAAATGGGTCAATGTAAATTTAGTTAATTAAAGAAGTTTAAAATGGGCATGTTATTATAATTGGATTTAGAGTTTTTATTATTTGATTATATTTTTAATACATTATTTTCTTACTTATTAACAAATATTTTCATTTTATCAATTTATTTTGAGTTTTAATATATTTTTTTTATCACGTTACATCAATTATTATATTTTTACGTATTCTTGTCAATTTCAGATAAATTTATAATATTTTTATTTATTTTGAAAAAATTAACAATCAATAGATACTTTTATTTTTTTTCTTTTATATTCAGGTTACTAATTTCAATTTTTTTTTCTAATTTTTTCTTTTTAGTTGAAGCAATAAAATAAAGAATTATTTTTTCATCATTTCTTTGACCAACGGGACATAAAACCAACTCAAAAAATATCTAAATACATTAGAAATATGTTATTGTAAATATTTTTATAATATGTAAATATTATAACTTCTAATATCATGTGGATTTATATATTTAACATCATTTCTCATATAATTATTATATTAATAAGTAAATTTTTATTTAAAATAAATAAAATATCATAAATCGCAATGCATCGTAAATTTATTTGTTGGTGTCTATAATATAAGTTTTATTTAAATTTTTATTATTTATTATTTTTAAGAAATGTTATATAATAAACTTATTTAGGACAGAAAATAAATTCGAATTGCACTAGAACCATTTAGATAATGTATCATTGGCCAATTATTTATTACGTTAAAAACCATATAAATTTATGGTATAGGATAATTTTGGGGACATGCATTTATAATTTATGGTTATGATAAGAAGGGGAAAATGTAAAAAGCAAATAAATTAAATGTGCCGACAGGGAAATTTTCAAAACTGGATCACTGCAGAAGAACGATCTTAGATTTTACATGGTGGAGGATAGAGCACAGAAAATGAAAAATACAAAGAAAAATTGAAAAAAATCAATCAAAATTGAACTATATATACTAGTATTATCATTGAGAAAGTGGTCCTACTGACATGGTCAATTACAGCTGCCACTGACTTTTGTAGTTGCAGATTTGAAATTCATGTCTCTTATAACTGCAGCATGTCCAATTTATCATCATTTTCAATTTTTATTATAAATTATTAATTACAATTTTAATCAATTTAATTATCTATCTTAATTACATTGCAAGAATATAATGCGAAATTATTAAATACAACGGAAATAAATTTTTTTTATTTATATAAAAATAAATTAAAATAAAAATAAATTTATATAAATTTATTTTTATGTAATTAAAAAATATATATTTTTATTTTATCTAATAATTTTTTGAATACAATATCCACTAAAAAAAATAAGAAAGCATATTAAAAACACGCAATCATAATCATAATTATAATATAAATATAATTATTTTCTTCGATTGAAAATTTGGTGTCTACCATTAAAAAATATTTAAATTAGAAGTGGAAAGTTATGTTGATGGATGATTTTCAAATTGTATTAATATATATTCATAATATAATAAGAATCAATATGTATACGATACGATTAATTTATCGTGTCAAAATTTTAAATACGAATATAATTTATTTAATTAATGAATAATATAATTAAATAAGAGTAACTTTTAAAATTTTAAATAAATTAATTTTTTTTTTAATATTTAAAAATTTTCAAATTTATTTAATTAATTTCTATTATTATATAAAATATAATAAGATATAAATTTTAAAAAATTAAAAGTAATATTTTATATAAATAGTTTATATATTATAAATATATTTAATTAAATGTATTAGTTATTTTTTAATTTAATAGGTTAATATAAAATACGACATGATTATTTTGTATTATAATTGAGTGATTATGAAATTAATATTAATGTAATTACTTTTAATTTAAATTTATTAATTTTGTGTTGAATTTATATTGTGATATTGTGCAGTATTTGATATTATTAGTATTAATTTAAACACTGGTTTCCAATATGTAGCTCATCCAATTAAAAAAAAAAAAAAAAAAAACAGTGCAACATTTATTAGAAGGGCAGTTTCATTTATTGTTTGTCAGTTGTCAAATGTTTTTTTTTTCCCTCACCTGGGGTAATATTTTTTCCAATTTATGAAATATAAAACTAGTCCATTTAAAATTATAAGCTGCATAGTAAGAATTTTTTTATAAATAATTTTTATTAAATGAGTGAAAACTCTTGTTATAAATGATAATGGTTACCGGTGAAATTTAAATCCCATAATCTTCATTTTCTGATCTGTACAATAAAATAAAAAGGCAAATCTATTAAAATTATCCGTTTCAAGAGTTTAAAATTAGAATTGAAATTTTCAATTTCAGTATTTAGCAGCTATTTAGAATTAAAATTGAAATTCTAACTATAATTTTATGAAATTGTAATATAATTAAAAAATCAATTTCACAATTTCATTATCAACTCATAAAAATTACAATTTTATAATCACCGTTACAATCATTTTTTTCACTGTTACCATTATCGTCATCCCCAACCCGCGCCATCTCCACCATCAACGATGATGGCTCGCTTGATGGTTATCGCTGGTGATGATGGCTCTCCAAATCATTACTGTCGACAACGATGACTCGTCGGTAATCTACCACCATCCCACCGCTATTCAACTTCACCGTTAATTTCATCGTCACTAATTTTTTATTTAATTTTAATTTTTTTTTTTTATGAAACAAACATTAAAATTTTAATAAAATTTTAATTTTAAAAATTTAAAATTAAAATTAGAATTCTTAATTTTAATTTTAATTCTTTTTCTCTAATCGGAATTGAATGGTATAATTTTTAATGCCTTGGCAAGGGTGATAGAGAGAATTTATATACATAATTATATCAGCTGTACATGACTACATGCTTTTTTTGAAAAAAAAAACCATGGAAACAGAGGACACTTGCCATTTGAGATTCAAAGGTTAAAAAGTAACTTCCAGTTTGATTGGTCAGTGAGTTTTTTTTTTTTTATCTGTTAAAATTTAATTTTTGAAATATCATTTAAGAGATAATACTCGAATATATATATATGAAACATGAGATACATCTTTAAATTTGCCTAAAAAGATAACTTTTACTTGACTTATAAATTGATCCGAAAACATACTGAATGTGTAACTGAATTTAAGAAATTAAAAGATATAGCATAAAGTAAATAACTATTGGAGGTAACGTTGACTATGTAAAACTGATTTGGTAAAATTTTTATGTAATTTTTATATTTTTGATTTTTAATAAGTTGTATTAAATTATTTGGTTAATTTTTTTTTTATAGTTATTAAAAAATTTTAATTTGATTTTTTTTAAAACTCATATTTTTAAATAAAATTACTAAATTTTTCTTTAAAAATTATATTTAAATAAAAAAATAAATATTAATATTTATTTTTAATAATCATTAGACATATTAATAACTAATAATAATTTTACCAAATACTTGTAATTAGAGATGACAATTTTGGTCTGACTTGTGGATACTCTATCCGGTCTTATTCGAATTTGACGAGTAATATTCAACTCATTTAATAAATAAGGCGAGAGGAATTTTTTATTTTATATTCGTGATAGGTTTGGGTCAAATTCGGATAATGGTAATATTCATCCCGAACCTACACTGATTATATATATTATATATATTTTTATTTTTTAATATTTTATTTATATAAAATTTATATATTTCTTAATTTATAGATAATTTTTATGTGAAATATAAATTATATTGTATGTGTATTTGAAAAAAAATATAAATATATAT
>CANXYC010846625.1:0-15777 GCA_948193065.1 Aleurites moluccanus | reverse complement strand
TATATATATATATGTTCATGTTCATGATTTGATATTCAGATTCTTGATTTATGTTGTTCATATTTTATTGAGTTGAAGGCTCATCCCTCTTCTGTGGTTTCAGGTGCTAGTGTAGCTCGAGAGAGAGCTAATCCAGAGGATAGAGCTTCTTGACTTATTCTTCCCAAGAAGCTTGGATATAATTATTTTGGATATTATTTTGATATATGTATATATATATAATCATGTCTGTTGAGGTACATTCTCTTAGAGCTCCGTAGTTAGATATGGGATATTGATTTTGTATCCATGGATGTTATTGTAGACTCTCACTTGTTCCATATTGATGTTGGATTTATCTTTTGATCGGTAAGGAATAAGTAGAGAGGTCATATTATAAATGATGATTTATAAGATATAATGTTCTGCATTGATTAGAATGTAGGATTATTGATTGAGGCAGGTTCAGTTAGGGTTTTACGGGTTTATGATGGCTTTATGCCTACCTTTGTCTTAGGACCGTCATATCGGTGGTGTCGGGGTGTGACAGGAGGGGATGCGTACTCTTGGTCATCCTTGCAAAATTCAACGAGCTTTAGAAGTAGAAGAGGGAGTACAAGTAAGGAGGTGGATCATGGTGGGGGAGGGGGGGAAGGTGCAAATCCAGGTCGAGTGGGTTTGGTTAGAAGAAGAAGATGAGTTAGTGGATTTGGTTATTATGAAATGAAAGATGAGATATTTTAATAAGGGTATTTTAGGTATTTTAATAAATATTTTAATTAAAAATTGACTTTTAGGTCATTTACTGACGAAAAAAATGGGGTAAAAATGAACGGAAAGATCTCGTAGTCTAACGAAACTAAAATATATGAATTTTTTAATATAATTTTGAAAATATAAGAACTTTTTAGTATAATTGACCAAAATGAAAAAATCTCATAGTAATTAACCATTAAATTAAATTTTAGATATTGAAATAGTAATTTATTCGTATATAAATTTGCTTTAAATTGTTCATCTTAAAATATATATAAAAAAAATAATTGTACTTGTGAAATAATTGAAAAAAAAAATGTATTGAGCCCTAAACCTCTACTATGATAAAATAATAATTTATTATTTTTAATTTTTTTGTTATTTAACTAATAAACATAGTTAGTTCAATTCATATTACAGCAATGAGGATGACAAAGTTTAAAGAAACAACAATGGGATCTGCCACCATTAGTTGAGATTTTCCCTAAGTAATGGTAATTGGAGTTTAAAATTAGGGTGTGCATGGTTTGGTTTGAGAATTTGAAAATTTTCGAACCGAATCGAAATTTTGAGAATTTAAAAATAAAATTTTCGATCTCGAATGGAATGAAGAAAATATCATTACCGAATTATTCCGAAAATTCGGTAGAATACAGTTCGGAGATTCGATTATAATTCGAAGATTTTTCTATTCGGTTCAGATATTTGGATATTTCAATTATGTTGGGTTTGGATATTCGAAGATTCGGTTCGGGGATTCGGGAATTTAAATATAATTTTATAATATATATAAAAAATATTACAAATTTATAAATATATAAATAAAAATACATGTATAAGTAATAATATATAAACTATTTATTATAAATTTATATTTGTATAAATACAAAACTATGTATATATTATAAATTTATAATTATATAAATATATATAAATTAGTTAATAGGTTCGGACATTCGGAGATTTAGTTTAATTTGGGTATAATTTATTTGGGTTCGATTTTCGATACTGATATCAAAACATTCTCGATATCGTTTCATTATATTAATTCAATTTCGATTCGGTTCGACTATTTTTTCGATCTCGAATTTTTTTTTTCGAGTCTCGAAAATTTTCTTTTTCGGTTTGAGAATTCAGATTAGTTCGAAATCTCCGAGTCCTATACTCAGCCCTATTTAAAATAGCATATAGGGAATTTTTATCTGGAATAGGGAGATATAATTAATAATGATAAAAAATTGGACTGATTATTATTTCTTTCTGTAAAATGATCAAATACATTAAGTTCTCCTGATCTTTTAAAAATACAATGATTCTCCCTGATGAATGTGACAATATATTATTAGATCATTTCATCTAATTTTGCCGTCAGTCAATCCTAAAATGGTTACTAATGAAATAAAAAAATAGAAATGTCCTTATCATTTATTTTTAATTAATTATATTTTATTTTTACTTTAATAAATATTTTTTAAGGTAAAAAATGCATATTCATATTTTTTTAATAAATTTGAAAATAAATAAAAATAAAAATATTTTTTAAAAAATAAAAATTTGAAAATAAAAAATAAAAATAACAAATATTTTTTTAAAAAATATTTTTACTTTTTATTTTCAAATTTGTCAAAAATATGAATATGAATTTTTATTTGTATTAAAAAATTTAAGAAGAAATAATTTAATTTCTTCTTAAATTATTATTTTTTAAATAAAAAATAACAAATAAAAAATATTTTTTAAAAATATTTTTATTTTTTTTTATTTTTAAATTTATCAAAAAATATAAAAATAAATTTTTTAACTCTAAAAAATATTTTTTTAAAGTCAAAATAAAATGTAATTAATTAAAAATAAAAAGTAAAGGTATTTTTATTTTTTTATTATTATTATTAATTATTTTAGAATTGATTAATGATTAAATTAGGTGAAATAATTTTATAATATATTATAATATTTATTAAAAAAATTAATATAATTTTAAAAAATAAAAAATTTATTATATTAAGCATTTGACAAATTTAAGGGTTTTGGCATTTGACAACGTGTAGAATTAGTAGGCCAAATTGAAAGCTTTAGCGCAGAGCAACAGTCCATACGGCTTTGTTGCCGCCTTTCGTCTAGCTATAATCGTCTCTTTGGTTGCTTTTTGAATTATTTATTTTATTTAGTATTTATTTTGTATTATATATATTTTTATATATATCATATTATTTTTTTAAAAATATTTTAATAATTAATTATTTTTTATTAATAAAATAATATATATAAATGTGTATGAAATAAAAAATAAAACACTAAATGAGATAAAAAAAATACAAATTATTTTGACATGAGCATAATTAAAAATATTTGTTAAAAGATAAAAATTAAACTAATAAAAAATTTTAATATTATAAAAAATATATAATTTTTTAAGAATCAATTAAATTTTTTTATATAATTTTAATATTATTAGAGGGATTAAAATTAAATTAGTAGATAATTTTAATATTATAAATTATATATAAATTTTTTTTAAGTTAATTAAAAATTTATATATAATTTTAATATTATTAATTATATATAAATTTTTTTAAAAAAATTAATTTATATATATATATATATAATTTTTGAAGAATCAATTAAAAAATTTACATGTATATATTTAAGAAGTTTGGGGGACGATGGCCACCCCTAGCCCGTCTCTAATTCCGCCATTAGTCCTTGGGCACTCGGTTGCAAGCCTGCAACGATCCTGAAATTAGAAATATCAACCTCTCTCCTCAGTCCTCTTGTTGCTACTCAGAAATTCAAAGAAAATCGCAAAATTTTTTCTTGTCTTTGCCTTATCTCATTACATTTTGCGTATCACATGTTTGTTAAATAGCCTGAATGGCTTTCTCTTCATGTCTCAAATGCTATCTTTGGTTTCACTCTCACCCACACCAAGCTTTCTCTTTTTCTCACAAACCCATCTCCAATTCCAATCTTTCTTTCGCTTACCCGCAGCAACATCACTCTCTATTAGCCACCCATTCCTCCTCCAATTCAATCCGTCTCTCTCCCAATTTCACTCCGGCTCAGCTCCTCGATACTCTACGTCGCCAGAATGACGAAACCGCAGCTCTTCGCTTGTTCGATTGGGCCTCCAAGCAGCCTGATTTCAAGCCCGATTCATCCATTTACGAGGAAATCCTTCGTAAACTTGGCAAAGTTGGTTCAATTAATTCCATGAAGGATATCTTGCAAGAGATGAAGGTTTCTGGTTGCGAAATCGATAGAGGTATTTGTTTTATTTTCATTGAGAGTTTTGCGAAATTTGAATTATACGATGAAATTCTTGGGATTGTTGATATGATGGAAGTAGAATTTGGGTTAGAACCGGACACGCTTGTTTTTAATTTCCTGTTAAATGTTCTTGTTGATGGTAACAAGCTAAAATTAGTTGAAACTGCGCATTCTAACATGGTTAGTAGAGGAATTAAGCCAGATGTTTCTACTTTTAATATACTGATAAAAGCTTTGTGTAGAGCCCATCAAATTAGGCCTGCTATTTTAATGATGGAGGAAATGACAAGCTATGGTTTGTCACCAGATGAGAAAACTTTCACTACTCTAATGCAGGGTTTCATTGAGGAAGGAAATCTGGATGGTGCTCTGAGATTGAGAGCACAAATGGCGGAACTTGGGTGTCCTGTGACCAATGTGACTGTGAATGTGTTGGTTCATGGGTTTTGCAAAGAAGGAAGAATTGAGGAAGCTTTGAAGTTCATAGATGAGATGTCGAATGAAGGTTTCTTTCCAGATAAGTTTACTTTTAATACAGTGGTGAATGGATTGTGTAAGGCTGGACATGTTAAGCATGCTTTAGAAGTTATGGATATGATGCTTCAAGAAGGGTTTGATCCGGATGTATATACGTATAACACTTTGATTTCCGGGTTGTGTAAATTGGGCGAAGTTGAAGAGGCAGTGGAGATTCTCGATCAGATGGTTTCAAGGGATTGTTCGCCAAACACTGTTACTTATAACACACTGATTAGTACATTGTGTAAGGAGAATCAAGTTGAAGAGGCTACTAAACTTGCTCGCATTTTGACTAGTAAGGGGATTTTACCCGATGTTTGTACATTTAATTCTCTCATTCAAGGTCTATGCTTGACCCGAAATCATTCTATTGCAATGGAACTGTATGAGGAGATGAAGACTAAGGGATGCCAACCTGATGAGTTTACCTACAATATGTTGATTGACAGCCTCTGTTGTAGAGGGAACCTACAGGAAGCTTTGAGCCTGCTTAAGGAAATGGAATCAAGTGGCTGTGCAAGAAATGTGATAACGTATAATACGTTGATTGATGGGTTTTGTAAAAACAAGAGGATTGAAGAAGCGGAGGAGATCTTTGACCAGATGGAACTCCAAGGTGTTTCGAGAAATTCTGTGACCTACAATACCCTTATAGATGGCCTTTGTAAGAGCAAGAGGGTGGAAGAGGCTGCTCAATTGATGGACCAGATGATAATGGAGGGATTGAAGCCTGATAAATTCACTTACAATTCCATGCTTACCTACTTCTGCAGGGCAGGGGACATAAAAAAAGCAGCTGATATTGTCCAAACCATGACTTCCAATGGGTGTGAACCAGACATTGTTACCTATGGGACTCTGATTGGTGGGCTGTGCAAGGCAAGTAGACTTGAGGTAGCAAATAAGCTCCTCAGATCTATTCAAATGAAAGGCATGGTTCTGACTCCCCATGCTTATAATCCTGTAATTCAAGCACTCTTCAGACGCAAAAGAACAAAGGAAGCCATGAGACTTTTCAGAGAAATGGAGGAGAGTGGTGCTCCTCCAGATGCTCTCACATATAAGATTGTTTTCCGTGGATTGTCTAACTCTGGAGGACCAATTGGGGAAGCTGTTGATTTTGTGATTGAGATGTCCGGAAAAGGATTTATACCAGAATTCTCTTCATTTTATATGCTTGCTGAGGGACTTTCAGCTTTAGCTATGGAGGATACTCTAATTAATCTTGTTGACATAGTCATGGAGAAAGCAAACTTCTCAGAAAATGAAGTAACCATGATAAGGGGTTTCCTCAAAATTCGCAAGTTCCAAGATGCATTGGCCACCCTTGGAGGTATCCTTGACAGCCGAAAGTCGAAGAAATTTTACAGATGAGAATTTTGATACTGCTACCGGTTGAATGGGTTAGGTAAATTGATGACCCACTTGTTTGTATGAAGTCGAGACCTGAATCAGTTTCTAGTTTTTCATGATTACGTCTTAAGAGGACATTCCCTCTTCCGCCTTGGCTTATTTTTAATCAGCAGTGCAGGTACTGTTCTATAGTAGACAAGTATCGGATTACATATCTCAATTGTAAGTTAGTTACAACAAATGATGTAGGCCTGAACTGACGTGCCAGAAGTTCAAGAACATAGGAATTGCTTTAAATCTTTTGAACAATGTCATGTATTGTATTCTGCATTTAATATTCACTTTTGCCTCAATTTGAGCACCCGTCCAACAACTAGACATATTAATGGGTCTGGGTTTGAGTTTGGAAAATATTAAATTTTCTAAAGGCTTTATCCGAATTTTTCTTCAAAATTTTGAGATCCTTGGCTGCTTAAAAGGCCATAACATATCAATTAGAAGAGTTCCAACCTTGCCATCCTTACTTATTCCGTCCTGTGACTCTCTGAACAATCTTGTCTAACGCCCATTTGCTATGTTTACAATGACATTGAAACGTTTTACCAGTTGGAAAATACACGGTTAAGATGAGTATCATTGATAGGATTTTATTTAAATATTTGATATTGAATTATTATATTAAGAAATTCATTCTGTTTTGGATTATTACAGTTTTTTTAGTATTAAAAACCTATATAATTGAACTAAAATAATTAAATATTTAATAAAAAAGTAAAAAAATTCAAACCTTTCAATAAATTTTAATTTTATCAAAACATTTCAAAATAAATTAATTTACCTTAATTCTCATTCACATAAATATGAGATTAGCTCTATAAATTTAGATGGTTTCACCCTATGTTTTTGTAATAACTCCCAATGGTTTTGGTTATTTATTTTTGCGCCTCTGGTTCCAATTAGATACAAAAACCAGTCTAAAAAAAATAAACTTGAATCACAGAATTTAACTCGGTTTTGAGGATGGATTATGATTTTCATGTCTGCCCTTGACAGGGCTTTCACTGAAGATTCAAACATGTGATATTTTAAACCTTTGCTTTGATATAAAAAAAGAACTTTTAAGAAGGTGCAACTTGCAGCTGGTAGGGGAGAAAATAAGTCATGTCACACAACTTGCATTCTATTGCTGAAGTAATGTAGATGTATGATTATAAATTTCTTCTGATATATGTTTTTCTTTCATGTTACCTTAGGAGGGAAGTACCAGCGGCACAACATTATTGTTCATTGTGTTTCTTTGTATTATGACCTTAGGATTGATAATAATGTGTTTCTTAAGTAAAAGGCATGCCAAAGG
Source organism: Aleurites moluccanus (assembly GCA_948193065.1). NCBI lineage: Eukaryota > Viridiplantae > Streptophyta > Magnoliopsida > Malpighiales > Euphorbiaceae > Aleurites > Aleurites moluccanus. The sequence continues at coordinate 8,546 of CANXYC010846625.1, read as the reverse complement.
AGAGGAAGGACTAGACAACTCTTCTGTCAGTTTATATTCTTCTCTGAAATCACTGTCAACTCTGTTATCATTGCTTTACTGGACATTAGGATGCTATTGATCATCCCCCTGATTGCATATTCAGGATTACAAAAAGCATTTGCATGGTATTATTCATTTAACTTGAGATGTACAATTTTCTCCTCTGGTCACAATTTGAAAGAAAAGCAATATCTAGAATGGCCGAGTAGGGACAACGTTCTACTTTTTTCCTTTCAACTGTGTATTTCTCCACTAATCACCAAACATATTCTCTATCCTATGTCTGAATTTACCATGGATAATGTAACTCCAGCACATGATGTGTCTGGTGTCGGTGGTGCAATGGCAGTGTATGGCGCCTTTGATGCCATAGCAAGTATTAAATGTATATAGTTTCTTACCATCATTGTTGATTATGCTGCAATAGTACCTTGGTTCCTTAATATCCATACAATTTGCAGCCAGCATATTCTTTTCAGATCCCCTTGTTTTGGTGAAAATAGTAAAATAAACCCAGAACCTCATCACTAGTATCCTATCCTCCATTAGAAAAATTAAGGGGAAGCATTCATTCCATCACATTTTCATTTTTTTTGTAATTGCAGTGTTTGTTCGAAACATTCATTATTAGAAGCAGACAAACCAGCTTTCATAACCAATGTGTACCTAAATGCAAAAAACAAAAAACAAAAACTTCACTTTTTAAACCAATCTCAATGTAGATATTATCTTGTGGCAGAATCAGGGCCTGCCTTTGATAGTTACATTAGTAGTTATCAGTATTATGTTCGAGTGCTCAATTTGAGTCAACACTGGAACTGAAATTCTAATATCCATGCTTATTAGAAGTGCAGAATCCTGCACAGATCAATTTCAATTTTCAATTTTCAAATGTTTAATATGTTATTTGATTGAATGATGTGAAAGCTTAATTTGAAGTTGTTCCTCCAAATTGCGTCAGTATTCACTTACTGCTGGTAAACTGACATCTGGTCTTCGGCCAATCACTTGGGTAGTATCTATTGGAGCTTTTCTTCATGCTATTGTGTTTCTATGGATTCTATTTAAATACATGTACTTTTAGTGCTAAATATATGTGAACCTAAAGTTTTTTCTAATATTCAATTTGAGGCTTAATCTTTTCCGTAAGTTCCTAACCTCCATGTTTCAGTTTAACCAACGGAATTCTAGGTGTCGTATACCCACTCTCATGGCGGCCTCGTTGGGTATTGGTGACGGAGTACTCAATACATAGCTTAACTCGTTAGACGGCATACTTTTCAATCATAATTATTAAATTTTGTTATTCTTATCTTCTATTATGAATCATATTATTTTTTTTAAAATATTTTAGTTCTTAATAATTTTTTTATAAATAATTTAATACATAAATAAAATTATAAAATATAAAATGAAACATGTAATAAAATGCATGATACAATGTCCATCCATCCCCATCCTATAATTATGTTTCCCTTTTATCCCATCCGCATTTCAATATTATAATTGTAAAAAAGACACGTGTAAATGGTTTTTTGACATGTGTATCAAACAAGACATATTTGAATCAAGAGTGGTTGTTCTCCAGTCAAACCGAACTCGTCAGTCTCCAACTAGATTAGTTGAGATTAGGTTAGGGTCTTCTCTTTATGATATCCTCCAATTATATATGGGGCACACCTTCTTCATCTTTTAACAAACAATGTCTCTTACTTTGTTTATCTATCTACATCGTCGGATTATAACGCGGTCGCCGCTGCTACTATATGCCGCCAAATGGACTGCACTTTTGACGGCGACTGTGGCCGTGGCTTCTTTCTCGCCTGAGATGGCATTTGTGTCAGCAATCTCTATGTCGTCTTCGTTTTCACGAGAGTGTCATGTTGAGGGAACAGTTAGAGTTCCGGTGGATATGCCGGGAGAGATTGTGTGCGTGCCTGCTCACCTGTTTGTAAGATCTAAGGTCGATTTGATTGTGCCCCCGGTATTTGCGGCAACTGTGGTGATCGTCTCTGCGTGGGTGGTTCGGTCTATGGGTTTTTGGGAGGACAATGAGGCCCATTGAATATGTTGTTGTTTTTTATTGCAAATATTCTTTTCATAGATTTTCTTTCTATTTTCAATCAAAATTCTTGAATATTTTTTTTTAGCAATAATTATTATTTTCTTAATTAAATGTCCAATATATTAAATTTTTTAATTTTTAAAAAATATATTAATTTAAAAATATAATTTTAAAATGATCAACAATAATAATAAAAAAATATAAATATTATTGTCATTAATTTTTAATTAATTGTATTTTATTTTTACTTTTAAAAAATATTTTTTTAGAGTTAAAAAATAAATAAAAATATTTTTTATTTTATTTTTTAAAAATAAAAAATCTAAAAATAAAATTAACAAATATTTTTTAAAAAAATATTTTTATCTTTATTTTTAAATTTATTAAAAATATAAAAATGAATTTTTTATTTGTATTAAAAAATTTAAGAAGAAATAATTTAATTTATTTTTAAATTATTTTTTTAAAATAAAAAATAACAAATACAAATATTTTTTAAAAAATATTTTTTTATTTTTATTTTCAAATTTGTCAAAAAAAATATAAAAATAAATTTTTTAACCCTAAAAAATATTTTTTAAGATAAAAATATAATATAATTAATTAAAAATAAAAGATAAACGCATTTTTGTCTTTTTATTATCCTTATTGGCTATTTTAGGGTTGACTAACTGCAAAATTATAAGGAATGATGTACTAATATAATAGGACATTCATCAAGAGAAAATTAGTGTATTTTTTAAATATCAGAGAGAACTTAATGTGTTGGGTCATTTTACAAAAGAAAAATAGTAATTAACCTTTTTTTTATATCTATTCTTATAGCCATTTTGTTTGGGAAGAAGGAAAAAAATAAATTGAGGAAAGAAAGAGTAGGAAAAGAAAATTTGGCGATAAAAAATTCAGTGGTATTTGGTAAAACTTTTTAATACAACTGTTAACATTTTGGCTTCCAACAACTGTATCATATCTATTTAATTACTAACAATTATTATTTGATAGATGGTCAAATAGTCGCTGTTTAGAACTCCAATTTAAAATTTTATTAAAAAACTTCTACTTATTTAAATAAAAAGACTAAATTATCTTTTCAAAAATAATATTTAAATAAAAAATAAATATTAATATTTATTTTTAATGGTCATTAAGTATATTAACAGCTAATAGCTAATAATAAATTTACCAAATACCTACTACAATATTCTATTAGGTAATAACCACCAGTTATCAACAATCAGTTATAGCTAATAACTGCTACGAACAATTAAATCAAATGGATCTCAATCTCTTGTTTGGAAGAGATAAAGAAAAGCGAGGAAATGTAGTTAGTGACAGCAATTTTCCCCATGCTAGATTTTTCTAACTTTAATTGGGCTATTGAATGAATTTGAGATATCACATCCCCACTTCAGGGATGTGACGGTCCTAGGGTACGAGTAGGTCTAAAACCACCAGCTGCCCGTAGAATCCACTTACAATGCAATTATAATTATTAATATTTAAAAATCACTCAATGATAATTTAATTCCACTTAGTACCCATTTATTTTAGGGAAACTTCGCTAGAATTTTCTTTCTATTTTTTAAACTATTTCCAATCCAAAATCGGGTATTTCAAAAATTACACAACCTGCATAGAAATTATACTTCTAATATTCACCACCCTTATAACCTCAACTCCATAATTCATTATCATTTATGGTACTTCTATAATCAGCTCACAGGTTTTATATTTTTAATCACTTAATTCAATTACATTTTTTAATTCAGTGTCAATTAATCAAATTCACATAGATCAATTTCCATTTGATATGTCATATTAGTCTTTAATTACTTTTTAGCCTTTAATTATCACCCCAAAATGAATTATTATCATTCATCTCATGTCAATATATTAAGGTATCGACCTCATCAATTCACTAGAATTATACTGTCACTTTACAATTTACACATTTTCTAACCCTTTACCATGGAGCAATTAGAGTATTTAATTATCTTGAAAATAATAAGAAATTTTGTTGACCTTAATGATTCCATATGGAAGAAAAGAAATGCCTTGGAACCACATCTACGCAATTCTGCACTTGAAAAATATTAATAACCACAATATGAATATATAACTCAGTGAGTATAGATATACAACCATGCATGTAGGTTTAGTATACAATGAAAGTTTACAAATCAATAAAAGATAGCAATATTTGGTAGCCAATATATCAGGGATCATATTAATCAATATAGCAAAAGTCACGTAAATTAGTATATTAGTAGTTTCATTAGTTGATATATCGAAGATCACTGTAATACCACATTAGTACAATTGCATGACAGAAAATTCGGGCCACATGTTCACTATAATAATAATAATAAGCAGAGGCTACAATATGGTAGCATACTTCCACTCATATAGTTGATCAGACTGTACAGCTGAGAAAATCCCTCTCAGCTGGGGTCCATTGATATTATTGTGTACAATGCCGATGTTATTTTAATCGCTACCCCATCGAAAGGGCTTCTCTGTTAATGCATTGCAAAGGAGGCAAATTGGATTCACATATAAAGAATCATATAAGTTCAATGCACAATCAGGGTTCATTTTCAACAATAAAATCTATTATCAATAGATTCAATTCACATAATAATTCAATGAACAGTAGTAATGAATGGTTCAATCATTAGAGTCAATTGGGTTTGGTAATTTCAACAAAGCACATGGAATGTAAAATCATACATAATCATATATCTATAACTCACCTTAGCCTTTTAAACCTCTCATTTAAATCTTTTAGCGTATTAGTTTCATTCCATTGCACATTTTGTCTCCTTTTCACTTTTTAATATTCTTTGGATGCTACATATTCAATTAAATTCAATTTAGATACTAATTAACATGAAATTACATCAAATAAACTTAAATTAAAGAAAATCCTTAAAATTCTCAAATCCTAAGCTTGGTTCTTAAGAAAACCTATACTGACAGTTTGTGTTCTTTTAGTCATATCTCACTCTATACTTATCCAAATGCTTTAATTCCTTTTTATAATTAAACTAGACATATGAGATTCTAACATATCTAAAAATCACATTTTTCTAAGCTCTACACAATTTATGGAAAAATTTCTAATTTTATCCTACATCCAACAATCTACCCTACAACTCCTATCCGAGCAACCTCTATTGTTTAACTTGTAACTCAACGTGTAAGTCTCCAATTTCCAATATGTTTTTACAGGTTTTTAGATAATTCATAAGGAAACATTTTCATATTTTAAGTTTTCCCTGAATCTAATCTTAAAGTCCTCAAAATTATAAAACTCAGTAGATTTTCTCAATGAAAACTCTAACCCGAGTCAATTTTATTCAGTGACCTATATCTCTAAATACACTATGAATTTGACAAAATTTCCTTAAAGATATATAATATAAACATATATATCTACAATTTTTATGTTTTAGGAATATTCAAATTCCAGCTTTAAAGTCATTAAATATCTACCTTAAATTTTTATCCAGTCTCAAGAAATTCAGAATTCAATACTTCCTTTACCTCACATCTTTCACCAACTTAATTCCAACTTAATCACTTTCCTTATTTTAGTTAAAAATTTAGATTATAATTCTATTTCTAATCCTTGTACTATCATTCATATCATCCTATATTCAATTTATTCCTACTAATTTCTCAACTAGACTATCCATATCAACTAAAGAAATGAATCAAACTTTAAGAAGGAGAGGTTTCCTTACCTTGTAGTCTTGGCTCTCCTATAAACTCCTACTTGCCTTTCCTTCTTTTCTTTAACCTTGAGATCCTCCTCATCACTTCTAATATACTTAAGTTACTCATACAAAGACTTAGGAACTTTTAGTTTAGAAGATGAGAATTTGAAAGAGAAATGCATAAAAAAAATCTTTGACTAACTTAATATGGTGGCCAACCATTTCAATGAGGAATACTTCTTGAATTATCTAAAATTTTAGGTAGTGAAAATAATAAAAATGGGTGGGTCCCACAATTTTTGAAAATTAGACTTTGACCAAAATTTTTCATATTTATGATTTCCACTACAATTTTTTTTTTTAATTCTTTTTATTTAAGTCCTAAGGGACCTCACATTATCCTTAGTACCTCAATTCAACTTAATTAATTAACCTCTATAGCTAAAGACTTTTTATACCGAAGTTGTTTTGATAAAACTCTAAAAATTTACAATTTACAATTTTTCCTAAATCCATTTTCCTATCTCCAAATTGACTATCATACACTTAAATTTCATGAAATTTCCATTAATTTATTTCACTATAACTAATTATCCTCAATTGTTCTCCGATCCTTAATCAAATGAAACTCCAAAATCAGAAATGTTAAATACTATTATAGCAATACTCCTAGGGGGGGGGGGGGGGCGGGGGTGATTAGGAGTTTAAAAATCTTGAAGAAAATATACAGTTAATATGTAATGAATATGTTAATTTTAAATTACAAGTAATATTAAAAGTGAAGGGTTAAGAAATCTCAGCAAATTTATAGTGGTTCAGAGCCAAAATCCTTCTCCTACATCCACTTCTCTCAATATCAACCTGATATTGAGGTTTCACTAGAATTGAGTGCACCACCCAAATCAATTACAATAGATTTTCAGGGATTTCACCTTATACACACTGAATTTCAACTTAGACTTTTACTCTCAATAACAAGGATAGAGATTTTTAGGTCTTCTTAAACTTATACAAAGTTATTCGAAAGTTATACAATGAAGTATGAATAGCTAAAACTAGCAAAAGCTAGTCAAAACTCCAAGAATAAGAAATAAAGCTTAATGAGTTCAAAAACAGAGTATGAATTTAACAATATTTATTTCACTTAGATATTGTGCTTCTTTCTTATTTTTGAACTTCAAATCTTCATGTATTTATAGCCTTCAATGAATGGTGATTAAATGTGATCATTCTGGTTGTATTTAATGCAAAATTTGCCTCCAAATCTTTTTTCAACAGCTATTTTTAAAACAGATCGGCCTTGACGTTGTCAGACAACTACTGATTCACGGTCGTGAAGCTTCATCTTCACGAACTTAAACAAAAATTCACGGCCTTGAAATTTTCTGCGTCAATTTTGAATTTTAAAATATCTTTAGGCGTGAACAACGTTTACAGGCATAAAAAAATGTCACGGGAGTGAATAATTTTTCACGATCTTAAAAACTCTTTCTGTATCTTTGAGTCAAAATCATTCTTAAATAATTCACGGGCATGAATACTCATCACGGGCGTGAAATTATTTAACGGTCGTGAATTAATGTTCACGAGCTTGAAGATCTTTTCTGAGTAAAATTCATACATTGCCTTGATCTTGTTCATGGGCGTTAATAATAATCATTGGCGTGAATACCTGTTTTGAAATAAAAACTTAAACACAAGTTAAATAATCATTTTTAACACATTTGTTTTGGATTTTAATTATATCATCAAAATCATTATAGAGATAACAGGAAACAATTAAATTTTTCTTAAATGCACTTTCTAATTTCTTAATTTTTTAATTCATTTCCTTTAATCTTATTGAATTTCTAGTTATGCAATCCAACTTCAGATCTCAAATATTTCGGAGTGTTAGAAAAAATGAAAATAGATTGAATATGAAGAAGGGCGAGATACATATTTAGATTTTTTTTCCATCTTAATATATTTTTGTACTTATATAAATTTTTATTTAATGAGAATTAAATTTATGATTTTATTTTTTCTATTCTCTACATAAAATATAAAATAATTATAATACCTGTTATGTAATGTTATATTTTTTGTTCGAGTTTTTTTTTTTATATTAGAATTATCTTTGTATTTATTTTAATAATTTGATGCAATGAATATGTTAAGAATATTATATAAAAAAATGTTCTATATTGATTAAATATAAATAAATTAAGTGATTAATATAAAAATGAACTCCCCAATCTTAACAGACTCGTTTTTAAAGTTGATTGTCCTAAATTTATATTAAAAACTTAATATGATATCAAAGTCTAATCAATTTTTATACCACTTTCTGTTATATCATAAATCAGGTTAGGTTTAATTCTCTTTTTTATTCTGATATGAATAATTTTCGGGTTTTAAATTTGTTTGTTCATCTAGTATGAATTATCATTAGACTTTTAATTTTTTTCGCCTGATATGGGTATTCTTCAGGTTTTAAATTATATTTTGGTCCAATTTATATTATAAATTTATAAGAATCAACTGGTTTATTAAAAATTGTCCTCATCTTATTACCACTTGACAGGCTAGTAAGAATATTATAAGGAAAAAAATCACACATTAATTAAATACAAATAAATTAAGTGATTAATATAGCAATAAACTTTATAATAATTTTTAAAATTGGTTCTCACAAATCTATATTGAATAATAGGCCTAAGAATTATATATATATATATATATATATATATATATATATA
>CANXYC010846185.1:0-11806 GCA_948193065.1 Aleurites moluccanus | reverse complement strand
TTGTTTTGTTTGATTTTATGGTTTAATTAGGTTAATTAGATGTTGGTAGGATTGGGTAAATGGTTTAATTGCATCAATTGATGCATTAAGCAATTTTCCCCAATTTCCAAACCCTAAAGTGAAGTTGTGTGATATGATTTTATGTATATGAATTAGGATGTGTAAATTGGGTATAGAATAAGTCAATTGGATGTTTATTGGTGATTAATTGATGTTTACATTGTTGTAGAAAATTCGGTTAGAGAAAGTTTTCGATTTTGCCTATTGTGAGGAATTGAGGAATTGGGTGGCAAGGCAATTTTGCTAGTTGATTTGGAGTTCTAAGTGAGTCTTTTATGCATCATTTTTCATACCTAAATTATTAAAACATCAATTGGAATCCATATGTGAAAAGCCCTTTTTGGCCGAACCCTAATTGCGGCATTTTGCTTGATTTTTGTTCTTGGTTTTGGACTTGCTTTTCCATGCCAGTTGATATGCTTGATGAAGATTATTAAGTTGTGATTGTTGCTTATAAATTGCTTTCCATGTATATGTTTGTTGATAATTGGGGCAATGTCAATGTTGCACCAAAACCATGCTGAAAAATTCGTAGGCCAACCATTTGAATGCCACCGTCACCAACGACAATGGCATACCAATTGCGTCAACTTTTTGGCAACAAATGACCAATTTATGTTTGTTCCCATTATTGGTTATTAGACCTTTGGTCATCATTTAATCGATTATTATTGATGTCTTATTGACTTTATGCTCATTAAATTGATTTCTAATGAGTTATTGATACTTGTCGATGCCATTAATTTGAAACTGTATTTATTGATGTGTTTATTGCTTCTATTGATTCCGAGGTGATTTGACAGAGCTGCCGTTCCAACAGGGTAGTGAGTTCATGCTGTCGACTTTGTGCACATTGTATTGATTGATACCCTGTACTAGGAAGGGATGTCCTAATCATAAGACCCGTACAGTCTTATGTTTATTTATATATATACTTGATTTGTGCTTAGCACATCTCTATGCATTCCATGGCTCTATATCAGTCATTTTCCATCTCATTCATATGATATTGATTCTATTGATATGATTGTTTACTTATAGTCATATTTTGTACTTGCTTCTGTATTACAGAGATTCTAAGCAGATTGATTCATTTATTTCATCTGCCTATTGTTTATTGATATTCCATTATCCATGATATTGGTCGATGCATATTAGATTCACTGAGTATCATATATACTCTCCCTCTCACTGTTTGCCCTCTCAGGTGCAAAATAGGAGGCAGATATCCCAGCTCTTTTGGCTCTCTGCGGATTCTGTAGATCTTATGTCAGTGTAATATTATAAACATTATATTATTTTGTATGTTCATATCTTAGCTGCTCCATGGGTTTTATATGGTATAGTTAGAGTATGAACATGTATATATGAGAATATTGGAGATTATTAATGTATAAGATATGGAAGTTATAGAAAGTTACAAAATGAATGACAGAGTGATAGAATGAATAGTGCATGTGTAGTGAATGGTTATATATTATGTTATTGATTGATGTTGGGTAAGATATATTTCTGCTGCGATAATTTGATTGCATTGTAGTGATTGATGGGTTCTACGGGTGTCAGTCTCTTCGGCATCTCCCGCACCCTAGGACCATCGCTATCTGTGAGCGGGTCATGATATTAATGTTTATTGTGTTGCCTATAATATGAGCTATTTGTTGATTGTATGGGCAATATCAATGTTACATCATAACCTAGCCAATTTGTCCATCCATTATTGTACACCAAGTGTTCAATGAAATGCCTAGTTTAAAATCCATAAGCATTCCATTGTTTTCTTCCATAGGCCTACAATTTGAATGCCATTGTCGCTAGTGACATTGGCATGCCAATTAAGCCAACTTCTTGACTTGTTTTGTCCAACTTTTGATTCATTCCATTATTAATTGCTAATCATATTACTATTGTATAGTGATTCAATTATTGCTTATTTATTGATATATCGCAGTCTTGTTTGATTATTCATGAGTTACTGCTACTTGATGAGATTAATATTATGTATTGATATCTATTGATTTGTTCCATACTTTTATTGATTCCTATGAGATTTGACAGAGCTGCCACTTCGACAGGGTAGTGGGTACATACTGTCGGCAATGTGCACATTGTATAATGATACCCTAACTGGGATAGGTTAATAGTCCTAGCCATAAGACCTTATCAGTCTTATATTTATTGATACATGATGATACATGTGATATGAGTTTCATGGCCCTTCATCTGTCTTATCCATGAGATATATTTTCTATTGACTTGATTATTAATTCTACAATCATCTATTGCAACTTGATTCTGTATTCTGATATTCTTGATCATATTGATATTATTATTTCAACTACCTAACCTCTATTGATATATCAGTTTATGTCTATGACCAATGCATGTTAAATTCACTGAGCATCTTATACATTCATCCTTTCATTGTTTTCCCTTTTCCAGGTGCAAAGTTGGTAGCATATTAGATTTATTGAGTATCTTATATACTCACCCTTTCATTGTTTTCCCCTTTTCAGGTACAGAGTAGGTAGGCAGATTCTCGACTGTTGCTTTCCAAGGAATTCTGCAGTGTCTGATAACAGTGTAATTATTTAAAATACAGTATTTTGTATTATATTCTAGCTGCTCCATGGGTTGTATAATGGTATAGTTAGAATATGTATAAGTATGTATGGCATATTATAGAGTATAATTAATGTTATGGCATGAGATGATGATTGTTACAGCAAATTGCAGAATGAATTTCAGACCGATTATAGAATGCCAGAATGAATAGTAACTAAGTAATTGATTAATAAATTGATAGTAATTGATAATTGTATGTGATACTGGGTTCTATGGGTGTCGGTCGTCTCTGGCATCTCCTGCATCCTAGTATCATCGCATTTCAAAATCGGGACGTGATAGAGGTGGTATCAGAGCGTAGGTTTATAAAGGAATAGTAACTAGGTACAGTATGGGTAGAGTTAAGTAAACCATGGAGCATAGGAATTCATGTATCATCTTTTGTTGTATTCGTCTAGTATGCATAAGTATTCTTCATTTATGTAATATACTGAGTATGTGTTGTGTTTTCTGACAGTTGACAGAGATGTCCAACGACAGAGACAAGGATACTAGAGAGGTAGAGGTAGCCTCTAACGAGTCTCTTGTCAAAGAGTTTTTAGAGGGATCGTCCATACCCCAACGGATGACAGAGGTGACAGAGAGGGGCGATGACCTCTAAAAGATGGAGATGATGCAAGGGATGATGGAGTTGGGTAGGGAATTCGCCGTCGCCAGCAACAGCACCAGTTCCTGTTGCTTTTGCAGTTCTTACTCCAACTCATAAGCAGCCAACTTAGGTTCCTGGTGAGCCTGTTGTATAGGGAGGCCGTCGAGTTATTGATGAGGGCAGAGTATCTATGTTTAGTTTTCTGAAGCTACATCTACCAAAGTTTGGAGCTGATAGAGGCGATGAGCATATCGATTTTCTTGAGCAGGTTGAGAAGGTAGTTAGGAGACTACCTTGTTCAGATATCAGAGCAGTTGAGCTAGTGGGTTTGTTTGGACTTGGTTTTCTCGACGTATAAAGCCCATATTGTATGGTGATCATCCTCCTACATGGGCAGAGTTTAAACAGGGGTTGATTGATGAATTCCTAACAGAAGGGGTGAGAACCAAGAATCTGATGCAGTTTAAGCAGCTTGAGCAGGGTAGTAAAACAATGGAGGAGCTCATCATATTGAGAAGATATGCTACACAGATTGCTCTTATTGAGGCAGATTTGATCGGCAGGTTTAGAAGGGGTTTGCATGCCTCATTACATAATGACCTACTTGTTATAGAGTTTACATCTCTGACTACCATTATTGATAAGGCCAATCAAATGGAAGAAAATTACAAGTCAGAGAGAGCTAAAAGGGATCAGAAGAGGAAGGGAGGACCTAAATCACAGGATAGGACAGGAGAGAGTAGCAGCCAGCCTCGACAGATTGAACCAGTGCCCGTGTTTAATCAGAGACCTCCGTCTAGCAGTCAGAAGAGGAGACCACAGAGTAAGGGACCTTTAGTGTAGTCAACAACTACATATTCACAGGGATCTTCTAGACCTACTACACAGATGCCCCATGTGCCTATTTGTAGTTTCTACAGTAGAAGGCACGGAGAGGAGTGTTGACGTCAGACAGGTGCTTGTCTGAAATATGGGCAGCATGGTCATTTCATTAGCAGGTGTCCATTATGGGGTGATTAGCAGCCATTTGCTACAGTGTCTCAGCCTACTGTTCTGATGCGTCAGAATGTTGCTAGAGAGGCTCCTGGTAAGGGCAAAAGCAGAGGATAGGCACCGAGCAGCAGTCGGCCCCAACAGGCAGATGTCAGGAGTGAGTTTTTATCGTGAATACTTAAGAGACACAAAGATCTGATAACGTGGTTACAGGTACTATTTTAATACAGAATGAGATTGATGATGCATTGTTTGACTCTGGTGCTACACATTCGTTTGTTTCACCACTATTAGCACCTAAGTTGAATAAAGAAAGGCAGTTATTGAGTGTGCCACTAGAGATAGCTACACCTATGGGGGAGAGTGTATAAGTGAATTATTATTATCCTAGTTGTGTGATTGATATTGATGATAATATTTTGCGTGTTGATTTGATAGAACTGCCTATGTTAGAGTTTGATGTGATACTTGGTATGGATTGGCTAACGACACTTCGTGCAGTTATTGATTGTTATGAGAAGAAAGGTAAATTTCAGCCTGAGAGGCAACCAGAATTTGAATTCTAGGGTGATAGACGTGAATCTGAAATCAGTTTTGTTTATGCTATCTAGGCTAGAAGGATGATAGGAAAGGGTTGTTCAGCATTCCTGGCTCATGTGATAGATGTATAGAAGACTTCAACGAAGATTGATCAGATATCAATAGTCCGAGAATTCCATGATGTCTTCCCTGATGATTTGCCAGGACTACCCCCAGATAGGGAGATAGAGTTTGAGATTGAGGTGTATTCAGGCACCAATTTGATATTCATTCCTTCGTACAGAGTGGCACCAGTAGAATTGAATGAGTTAAAGGTGTAATTGCAGGAGTTATTAGATAGAGGGTTTATTAGACATAGTAGTTCTCCGTGGGGTGCTCCAGCGCTATTTGTGAAAAAGAAGGATGGCTCCTTAAGGATGTGTATTTACTACCGGCAGCTGAATAAGGTGACAGTGAAGAATAAATATCTATTGCCATAAATTGATGATATGTTTGATCAATTGCAGGGTGCCAGTCATTTCTCAAAGATTGATATGAGATTTTGATATCATCAATTAAGAATTAAGAAGGGGGAAGAACCCAAGATTGCTTTCAAGACCCGATATGGGCAATATGGGTTTCTGGTATTGCCATTTGGGATGACTAATGCACTAACTGCTTTTATGGATTTAATGAATATAGTATTTAAGCCATTCTTGGATAAGTTTATCATAGTGTTCATAGATGACATTCTTATCTATTCCAGGAGTGAGGAGGAGCATTCAAAGCATCTGAAGATTGTACTGCAGACACTTCGAGAGCATTAGTTGTATGCTAAGCTATCTAAATGTCAGTTCTAGTTAACTAAAGTGAGTTTTCTAGGGCATGTTGTTTGTAAAGATGGTATCAAGGTAGATCCTCAGAAGGTTGAAGCAGTTGCAAATTGGCCTCGGCCTACCACTGTTATAAAAAGAGGGTTAAATTACAGCCTGAGGGGCAGTCAGAGTTTGAATTATAGGGTGATAGGCGTGAGTCTGGAATCAATTTTGTTTCTGCTATCCAGGCTAGAAGAATGATAAGGAAGGGTTGTTCAACATACCTGGCTCATGTGATAGATGTGCAGAAGACTTCCATAAGGATTGATCAGATATCAGTAGTCCAGGAATTTCCTGATGTTTTTCCTGATGAATTATCAGGATTACCCCCAGATAGGGAGATTGAGTTTGAGATTGAGGTGTATTTAGGCACCGATCCGATATCCATTCCTCCGTATAAAATGGTACCGGCAGAATTAAAAGAGTTAAAGGTGCAATTGCAGGAGTTATTGGATAGAGGGTTTATTAGACTAAGTAGTTCTCTGTGGAGTGCTCCTGTATTATTTGTGAAAAAAAAGGATGGCTGTCTAAAGATGTGTATTGATTACAGGCAGCTGAACAAGGTGACAGTGAAGAATAAATATCCATTGCCACGGATTGATGATCTGTTTAATCAGTTACAGGGCGTTGGTCATTTCTCTAAAATTGACTTGAGATTTGGGTATCACCAGTTGATAATCAAAAAGGGAGATATACCCAATACTACTTTTAGGACCCGATATGGACATTATGAGTTTCTGGTATTGCCATTCGGATTAACTAATGCACCAGCTGCATTTATGGATTTGATTGTAATACCTGTTATATTTTTTTATTATTATTATTTTCTGCATGTTTGTGAGATATTGTGGATAGATTAATGTTCTGCATGTTGTTGAGATGTTGTGGATAGAATAATGTTCTGCATGTTGTTGAGATATTGTGGATAGATTAATGTTTTGGAGAATTTCAGGATTTTGTTTGCAGGAATAATTTGGAAAAGTGTAAATCATAAGAGTTATAGATTTATATTTTATCTTTAAATTTGCAAACCAGTTTTTGTAAGTTTTTATGTGTGTGAGGAGATTTTATTTCCAGCAGTAAGCCTGAGTTTGTTGTTTATTCTAAGATGTGGAGACTGGAAAAATTCTGGATGTAATTTAAAAATTTTCATAAATGGTATAGATATCTTCTTGATCTGAATGTTAGATATATTAGATCCTAAGAGCCTATTTTAAGTGACAAATAGAATGGAGGAGTTTGGATGCCTGTAGCTCGTTTGCGAGCTGGTTTAGTGTGAGTTGGTAAGGAAGGTTTCCAGCTCGGCAGATATAGGCAGTGCGAGCTGGCTCCTTGATTTCGAGATGGATAGAGGCTGATCGAAGTGGCATTTACCGTGATGGCATTTGGCGAGGCGAAATTGCCAAAGTGGCATTCTGCGAGGAGGAATTATGCCAAGTGAGATTGGCGAGGTGAATTGCCGAGGTGGCATTCTACGAGGAGGAATTATGCAAAGTGGGGTTGGCGAGGCGGAATTGCCGAGGTGGCATTCTGCGAGGCAGAATTGCCGAGGTGGCATTCTGCGAGGCGGAATTGCCTAGGTGGCATTCTGTGAGGAGGAATTATGCGAAGTGGGATTGGCGAGGCAGAATTACTGAGGTGACATTCTGCGAGGCGAAGTTGCCGAGGTGGCATTCTGGAAGGAGGAAGTGCCGAGGTGGCATTCTGCCAGGCGAAATTGCCGAGGTGGCATTCTGTGAGGAGGAATTACCGAGGTGGCATGCTGCGAAGAGGGATTTGGCGAAGAGAGAATTGGTGAAGTGGGATTAGTGAGGCAGTGGCTTATTTAAAGGGAGAAGCAGTAGCCATTTTCTCATGATAACTTCTTCCCTTTTCTTTCTTTCTTCTTCATTTCTTCTCCTATCTCTCTCCAATCTATGCCATTTGTTTTCTAGTGCATTAATACTCGGAGTTAATACATTAGATCATTAATTTATTGCATTCAAGGCATTAGATCCTCATTCCAAGCTTGGATTCTTCTAGAATTGAGTATTTGGGGAAAATAAGGTAATTTCTCCAAATTTCATTTTTCTTTTAGATTAATATCTCTGGTAGTTAAGAATAATTAATTATAAGTGCATAGCACCTTTTATGAGCATTAAGGCTATTAATTTTGAGTAATATGGAAAATATTAGAAATTATGAAATTTGATGAATAGTGACATGAATAGTAAGTATATTCAAATTTTCAGATTTTCTGTAAGGGATGAATTAAATTAATGTTAGTAAACAATAATAGAGAATATAAGATAGTGAAAATTATAAGGAATCATATTATATATTATTAATTGAGGAAACCCTAATTTTGAGTATTTGGGGAAATGTCATAGGAGAAGAGGACTCAAGGAATTAGAGGAGATTTATTGAATATACCAGTGATTAAGAGAGATTCAAGGATAAAGTTCTTGAGGTAAGTATAAACATGGTATATTGCACCCTGTTCATTGAAACTGAATGTTCAATTCTTCATAATATCCATTTAAATGATCTTTCTATTTCGAAATATTGTACTGTGCAACCATATATTGACATTTCCATGTTATTCTCAAGCAAATTGATAATTTATCCCATGTAATTATTATATATGTGAAAATGACGTGGTCTTTCTTCCTTGGACTAAACCATATAAGACCTGTTGTTATCTTGATTGATTTTATGTTATATGTTGATGGTCTTGCGACCAATATTATTACTTGTAAAATCTAAGCTATATGAACCGTAATATGTATATGGATAGAATGTTTTTCCCAATGAGAGTAAATTCATTGGTCCATCGTGCACTTTGGGAACCTAGCTGATAGGAATTTTATCAGTGTTCCACCTAGAGGGGACCATGAGCTCTAGGCATATGCCTGGCCAAGCATATGTTTGCGATAAGGTAGCAAGGCTACTGATGTGCTCTGTTGTGATAGGTAGCAAGGCTACTAATGCACTCTGCAGTTCCATCATACAATTTGACAGTGCTATTTGATTGTGAGCACTTATGTTCTTGTAAGCATAACCATATGTTATTCCTTATCCATGATCCTTTGGTTTGACCTTTATTTCATGTTTATATCTTACTGAGTTGAAGGCTCACTCCTCTTCTATGGATTTCAGGTAATAGTGTAGCTCAAGAGGGAGCTAATATAGAAGACAGCGCTTCTTGATTCATTCCTCCAAAAAGACTCTATGTAATTCTTTTGAGATACATATATGTGTATATATATAGTCATCAGTTTGTATTATGGTATTGTATGTATGAGCAGTATACTCTAGAGCTCCGTAATGAGATGTTGAGGGTAATTTATTTTGATGTCTAAATTGTTACAATTGTTCTGCCCTTATTCCTTATTGATGTGGGATGTATTTTTTGATCGGTAAGGAACAAGAAGAAATCATATGATAATGAATGTAAGTATACAATTATTTAATTCATGAATCATAGAAATGAATATTTATAATGATATCTCTATATATATGGTATGGATATGTATTGAGTTTGAGATCCAGGATATGAGTGTTCTACGAGTTTATGGTGGTCTTAAGCCTATCCTTGCTCTAGGACAGTCGCACCACGGGAGTTGGGATGTGACATTGATGAATAGAGTATTTAAGCCATTCTTGGATAAGTTTGTCATAGTGTTTATAGATGATATTCTTATTTATTCCATGAGTGAGGAGGAGCATTAAAAGCATCTAAGGATTGTACTGCAAACACTTCGAGAGCATCAGTTGTATGCTAAGTTGTCTAAATATCAATTTTGACTAACTAAAGTGTGTTTTATGGGGAATGTGATTTGTAAAGATGGTATTAAGGTAAATCCTCAGAAGGTCAGAAGGTTGAAGTAGTTGAGAATTGGCCTCGGCCTATCAGTGTTTCTGAGATCCGTAGTTTCCTTAGTATGGCAGGATACTACAAACAGTTTGTGAAGGATTTTTCTAGAATTGTTGTTCCGTTGACTAAGCTGACTTAGAAACATGAGGGGTATCAGTAGACGGATGAATGTGAGAGCAGTTTTCAGACTTTGAATTCTTGCCTCATGAGTACTCCTGTGTTAGCATTGTCATCAGAGGATGAGAAGTTTACAGTGTACTGAGATGCTTCCCGAGTTGGATTGGGGTGTATTCTAATGCAGAATCAGAGAGTGATTGCTTATACTTCTCGACAATTGAAGAATCATGAGATCAATTATCCGACTCATGATTTAGAGATGGCAGCAATAGTGTTTACACTGAAGATCTGGAGACATTATTTGTATGGGTTTAAATGTGAGATATATACTGATCATAAAAGTTTGCAGTATATACTTCAGTAGAAGGATTTGAATCTCCGGCAGCGCAGATGGGTTGAACTGCTTATGGATTATGATTGTGAGATCTTTTACCATCCAGGTAAGGCTAATGTAGTAGCAGATGCACTGAGCCGGAAGTTTATGGGCAGTTTAGCTCACATCTCGATTTCCAGAAGACCATTGATCCATGAGATGAAGGAGTTAGCTGATATGGGTATAGAGTTGGATTTGGAATCCCAAGATTGCAACCAGGCTCTGACAACCCAATTTTGGGTTAAGCCACTATTGATTGATGATATTAAGGTGGCACAGGATAGGGATCCAAATTTACTAAAGCTTAAAGGAGATATTCAGAATGGAAAGACGTCAGAGTTTATAGTGGAGGATGTTGTACTGAATTATGGGAAACAGATATATGTACCCAACATCGATGGACTTCAGGATCGGATTATGAGATAGGCTCATTATTCTTCATATAGTGTACATCTAGGAATTACTAAGATGTACCATGATCTGAAAGATGTTTATTGGTGGTATGGTCTTAGCCTGTCAGCAGGTTAAGTTTGAGCATTAAAAGCCGTCTAGTTTACTTTAGGAGATAGAGTTGCCATAGTGAAAATGGGAGCATATTACTATGGATTTTGTAGTCGGTTTATATAATACCCTAGGAAGCTCTATCTTGAATGCATGATATAGTTCTCAATTTTTGGGTTGAAATTATTGAAATGATTAGAAATAATTTTAGAGACATAGTTGGAATGCAAATGAGATACTTTTCAGGAAATCGTCGGTGTCGAGAACTGATGGAGGTCAACAAGATTTGGTGTTTTTCATATTTGTATTTGTATATTTTTGGTATTTTTATTTTTCTTAATTACTTTTAATAGGAAACTTAGTTTTAAACTTAATTTAAGGTATTATATTAGTTTTGATTTGTTTCTTTATTTAAGCTAGTTTTGATTTATTTTCTTATTTATGTAAATCTGATGATTTGTTTCCTTTTAGGAATAAATTACCATATTATATTTTAGGATTTTCTGAAAGTTATTTTCTATAAATAATTATGTAAACCTTAGGGTTAGGAGAGTTTGGATTTCAATTAAAAATAACATTTCTGTGTGAAAGATGTTTCTTCCAATTTTCGGTATTCTTTTTTGAATCAACGAACTTTAATGCCTATTTCCTGGTATTTCTAAAATGAACAGGTTATAGAAGATTATTTTTCGGTATTTGTGCGCGAATCAATGGATTATAATAGACTGTATTCCATTGATATTCTGCTGCAACAGTTGGTATCAGAGCTTGCGTTCGTTCTTTGAAAAACCATGCCTTCAAGGAAAGGATGCCAGGTTGTACCTGTAGAGGAGGTTTATAATCGTGACACAACAGTTCAGATGGAGCAATGTATCATGAACCATATAGAGGAACGTATGATACAAGTGATGGATCAGTTAACTCAATGGGCAAATGAGCTTTTAAGAGATCAAATATTTAATCTTCATGTCTCAGAAATAATGTCAAATGTCAATTGGGATTTACCTTCAGTATTTGATGATTATCTTGATGAAGAAATATTATTATCTACAACGATAGTTTCATCATCTATTGAGAATCATAATAATATTGAAAAATCGCAACAGATCACAACACAGTTTCACAAGAAAGAAGAATATTATTATGAAGATCCATTCTTCATTAATCTTTCTACTGCATCTGATTCTCAATTCATCAAAAAAAATTTAATTGAAACTTATATCCAAAGTTATTGGACAGATTGGATGGGAATTATAAGGAAAATTGGAAAGTTTCACATTCTTTATGAGTATTTTACG
>CANXYC010845850.1:0-25541 GCA_948193065.1 Aleurites moluccanus | reverse complement strand
TTTGTTTTCTTAGGCATAGTCCTATTTTAGGGGAAATGCTGTCGAATTTTCTTCAGCATTTTCATAATTAATTGGGTTATATTTGATTGTTGCATGTCATTTAGGTTGTCTTTTGGGTTCTACGCGGTACTGGTCGCTTATGCATCACCCGCACCCTAGGACCGTCATGACTTCCGAGATAGGTCGTGACATGTATGAGCCCTAGTTTAAGTGTTGATTAAGATAACTACAGAGCATAGGATTCATATCACGTCAATGTTGTGTATTCCTTTGGTATAGATCTACGTTAATTTTGTGTTTTGAATCTAAGTTTTCTTTGTTTCTTTTATCAGTATTGAGATGCCTCCACGTCATGGTAGAGGTCGAGGTCGAGGACGAGGTCATCCTAGGTGAGAATTGCCTACTGAAGAAGGTTCTGTGGGTGGAAATGGAGGAGATGAAGTTCCTCCTGTGCCACCAGTGGATGTGGCTAATATGGCACATCAATTAGATCAGCTGCAAAAGAATTATGCAATGATAGCTGAGTTCATTACTCAGCAAAGGTAGCAACAGGTACCTCTAGTTCAGGTTCCAGAAATTCCTGTTCCTCCACTAGCTCCACCACCTGTTGTACATCAAGTGGAAGAGGTATCATTTGAGAGGTTTCTTAAGCTTAAGCCCTCAGAGTATAGAGGTGAGATGGATCCTATAGATTTCCTAGAAGAAATCAAAGAGAAAATACAGATTTTGAGGATTCCTGATAGAAGAGCTATAGAGTTTGTGGGTTATTTAATGAAAGCTGAAGCCAAGGATTGGTTTAAGAGAAGCATTTATGGTATGCTTCGGGAAAATGAAGATATGTCTTGGGAGAGATTCAAGGAACTAGTGATGAATGAATTTCTTCCTGAGAGCGTGAGAGAAGCTAAGTCAATAGAATTTGAGAGATTGGTTCAGACCCCTGGTATGAGTGTTTCAGAGTATGCTAGGAAGTTTAGCCAGTTAAGTAAATTTGCTCCTGCATTGGTGCCTACAGAAGCGGCACGGATTCAAAGGTTCCGCAAAGGATTAGTGGCTCCATTATTTAAACTCCTAGCTACTCTTGAGTTTGATTCCTATTCTAAGCTAGTGGATAAAGATAGGATAATTGAAAATAGAGAGGTGGAAGCCAGATCTGAAAGGGTTGAAAAGAAGAAGTTCAAAGCAGATAGTTCTTTTAAACTAGATAGTGGGATGAAGACTTTGGGAGTGGCTCATCAGTCAGCTTCTAGGAGTGGGTTTAGGGGACCTTCGGGGAGATCACAGCAAAGTCGGACTACTCCTAGACCTACTTCTCAGATGAGCCATGGATCAGCTAGCTTTGCATCGTCCAAGACTCCTAAACCTTTGTGTTCTACATGTGAAAAATTTTATAATGGCCCTTGTCATTATACATCATGAGCATGTTTTAGATGTGGACAGCAAGGTCATTTCCTCAAGAATTGTCTACAACCACCCTTTGGAGGTAGACCTCAGGCTTATCAGGCTACAATTCAGATGAGTAGAGAGAGGAGCATTAGTCAGCAGCCAGGTGGAGGCAGAGGTATTTTGGGCAGGACTGTTAAGGCTGGCAGAGGGTCAGGACAGCATGTGGCTCAGGCTTTAGGATCGACTCCTATTGGTAGAGGGAGAGGCAGAGTTTTTGCTTTAGCACAGCATGAAGCCCAAGCATCTAACACAGTTGTTACAGGTATTCTTCCGATTCAATCCTTGAATGCTAAAGTATTGTTTGATTCAGGAGCTACACATTCCTTTGTGTCATCATGTTTTGCTAAGAAATGGCTTGTGCCTTGTGAATTGCTTGAAAGTGTGTTGGTTGTTTCTACTCCTTTAGAGGAAGAGATTGAAGTCTAGAACTTCTATCCATCCTGTGTAGTTAGCATAAGTGGCAAGAACTTAGGTGTAGATTTGATTGAATTGCCTGTATTAGAATTTGATGTAATTTTGGGTATGGACTGGTTGTCCAAGTATTATGCTATTATAGATTGTAATGGGAAGAAGCCAGTCTTTAAGCCACCTTCGGGTGAGGAATTTGAGTTTCAAAGGGAGCGGAGCGAAGTACCATATAATGTGATATCTGCCGTTGGGGCAAAAAGGTTGTTAAGAAAAGGTTGCCAAGGGTATTTGGCTTATGTCCGGGAAACTTATAAGAAAGTGAGAGGCATGGAGCAAATTCCAATAGTCAATGAGTTTTCGGATGTATTTTCTGAAGAAAGGCTTATTACCAGGGTTGCCACCGGATAGAGAGATAAAGTTCGGTATAGAGTTGCTACCTGGCACGAGCCCGATTTCTATTCCTCCCTACCGTATGGCACCAGTTGAGTTGAAAGAATTGAAAATCCAGTTGTAGGATTTGATTGATAAGGGATTCATTAGACCCAGTAGTTCGCCGTGGGGGGCACCTGTACTATTTGTGAAGAAGAAAGATGGTTCTATGAGATTGTGTATCTACTACAGGCAACTCAACAGAGTCACCATCAAGAATAAGTATCCCTTGCCAAGAATAGATGATTTATTTGATCAATTGAAAGGTGCAAGTCATTTCTCCAAGATAGATTTGAGGTTGGGGTACCATCAGTTGAGAATTCGGAATGAGGATGTATCGAAGAAGGCTTTCCGGACCAGATATGGACACTATGAATTCTTAGTGTTGCCATTTGGATTGACAAATGCACCAGCTTCATTCATGGACTTGATGAATAGGGTGTTCAGGCCATTTTTGGACAAGTTTTTCATTATGTTTATTGATGACATTCTTGTGTATTCTAAAAGTAAAGAAGAGCATGAAGAGCATCTTCAAATTGTATTGCAAACCTTGAGGAAGCACGAGTTGTTTGCCAAGTTCTCCAAGTGTGAGTTTTGACTGGATAGTGTATGTTTCCTTGGTCATGTGGTGAGTAAGGAAGGACTTAAAGTAGATCTGAGGAAAGTGGATGCAATCCTTAATTGGCCTAGACCCACAAACGTTTTAGAAGTTAGAAGTTTCTTAGGTTTGGCAGGGTATTATAGGAGATTTATGCAAGATTTCTCCAGGATTGCAGCACATTTGACCAAGCTTACTCAGAAGTAGGTGAAATTTCAATGGACAGATAATTGTGAAGGAAGCTTCCACAAGTTGAAGACTTGTCTCACCATGGCACATGTCTTAGTTTTGCCGTCTGGTGAAGGAGGATTTGCGGTGTATTATGATACATTGAGAGTAGGGCTTGGATGTGTACTTATGCAGCATAGTAAGGTAATAGCCTATGCTTCGAGACAGTTGAGGAAGCATGAGGTGAATTATCCAACACATGATTTGGAGATAGCTGCAATAGTATTTGCATTGAAGATCTGGAGACACTACCTGTATAGAGAGAAGTGTGAAATCTTCACAGATCATAAGAGTTTGAAATATATATTTCAACAGAAAGATCTTAACCTTAGGCAGAGAAGGTGGGTAGAATTGCTTAAGAATTATGACTGTGAAATATTATACCATCCAGGAAAAGCTAATGTAGTGGCGGATGCTCTGAGCAGGAAGTCTTTGGGAAGCTTAGTCCATATACAAGTGAGTAGAAGATTATTAGTGAGAGAAGTGCAGAGATTGCATGATATGGGAATCAATTTAGAATTGTCAGATTTAGGAGTGCTTTTGGCAAATTTTCAAGTCAAGCCTGTTCTTATTGATCGAATTAGAAAAGCTCAAGACAAAGACCCTCAGTTGGTGAAGATAAAGAATGATGTGGGATTAGAAAAAGCTCCAGGATTTGTTGTGACTGATGGTACGTTGAGACATGGTAGCAGGTTATGTGTTCCAGCAGTTGATGGTTTGAGGGATATGATCCTTAAGGAAGCACATCATGCTAAGTATAATGTGCATCCAAGTGCAACGAAGATGTATCACAACCTTAAGGATTCCTTCTGGCGGAGTGGAATGAAAAAAGATGTCATGGAATATGTAGCTAAATGTCTAACTTGTTAGCAAGTCAAATTCGAGTATCAGAAACCTTCTGGATTACTCCAATAGTTTCCATTGCCAGAATGGAAATGGGAGAGGGTGACTATGGATTTTGTGGTTGGATTACCATGGACTTCAAGGGGCTATGACTCGATATGGGTCATTGTGGATAGATTAACTAAGTCAGCTCATTTCTTGCCAGTCAAGACAACTTATGCGGCTTCTCAGTATGCCCAGATTTATGTTTATGAGATTGTTAAACTTCATGGAGTTCCAGTTTTGATTATCTCAGATAGAGATACTCAATTCACCTCGAGATTTTGGCAGAAATTACAAGAATGTTTGGGTACACAGCTTAATTTTAGCACAACTTTCCATCTGCAAATAGATGGGCAATCAGAAAGGACCATCCAAACTCTAGAAGACATGCTGAGGATGTGCATTCTAGACTTTGGAGGGAATTGGGATGCTCACTTACCATTGATAGATTTTGCCTACAACAACAGCTACCATTCCACGATTCAGATGTCTCCTTATGAAGCTTTGTATGGTAGGAAATGCAGATCTCCCTTGTGTTGGGATGAGGTTGGAGAAAAGTATATCGAAGGACCAAAATTGATAAGATATACGTCAGAAAAGGTTCCACTGATTCGAGAGGGATTAAAGACAGTTTTCAGCCATCAAAAGAGCTATGCTGATCCAAAGAGGAAAGACCTTCAATTTGCTATTGGAGATCTTGTATTTTTAAAGATCTCACCAATGAAAGGAGTTCTATAGTTTGGCAAGAGAGGTAAGTTATCACCACGGTTTATCAGACCCTTTGAAATTTTGAGCAAGGTTGGAGAAGTTTCATACAAGTTAGCTTTGCCTCCTAGCATGGATAGTGTGCATCCAGTGTTTCATGTATTGATGCTCCATAAGTATGTTGCCGACCCTTCCTATGTGCTGCAAGTTCTGAAGTGGACCTCTAACTAGATTTGACGTATGAAGAAATTCCAATTTTCATTGTGGATCGAATGGTTAAGAGGCTAAGGAATAAAGAAATATCAATGGTTAAGGTTCTATGGAGAAATCAAGCCATGGAAGAATATACTTGGGAAAGTGAGCAAAGCATGCAAGACAAGTACCCCTATTTATTTCAGATTTAAGATAGGTTATTTATAAATTCGAGGATGAATTTATCTAAGGGGGGAAGAATTTAATATCTGTCATTTTTTTTTATTTTATAAATTGTATGTTTGTTGAATTATTTAAGGATATATAAATATTTTGAGGAAATTCAGAAATTATGTATGCATGGAGGATTTTGTGAGGCTCATTGCAGGATTTTAAAGGAATAATTTGGTATAGTGTAAATATATAAAAATTGTAGATTTATATCTCATCTTCAGGTCTGTAAAATGGTTCTGTAAAATTCTGTGTATATGAAGAGTTATGCCTCCTTGAGCAGGACCTGTCTAGTTCATTATTCTTTGCAGGAAATCGGTGCATGTTTAATTTTTTGGGAATGATTGAGGTTGAATGAGCCAAAAGTGTAACATGAGAAATATTACTCTATGTGTTATGTTGTTGGATGTAAAATTTCAAGAGAATTAGATAAGTATAACTCAGTCGAGAGTGGAATTACTCAGACCTGTTCGGATGAGTTTAGGCAGTAAAGTCAGGGTGAAATTTAGAAATTCACCATGGTCTATGTAGATATTCTTTTGATTTGAAATTTGGATATGTTGGACCCCTGAGTGTTTATTTTAAGTGACAAAAAGAATCAGGAAGTTTGGATGTTTGTAGCTCATTTGAGAGCTGATTAAATATGATTTGTTGAGGAATGGTCCTAACTCGGCAGAATCTGGCATTTGCGAGCTGACAATGCGAGGTGGCATTGCAAGCCGAAAAATGCAAGGTGGCATTTGCGAGCCAGCAATGCGAGTAGGCGAAGTGGCAAAGTGAGATTACCAAGGTGGCATATGCGAAGTGGAGTTAGGCGAGGCAAGTTTGGCGAAGAGGCATTGCCGAGGTGGCATATGCGAAGTGGAGTTAAATGAGGCGAGTTTGGCAAAGAGGCATTGCCAAGGTGGCATATGCGAAGTGGAGTTAGGCAAGGCGAGTTTGGCTAAGAGGCATATGCGAGGCGGCATATGCGAAGTGGAGTTAAATGAGGCGAGTTTGGCAAAGAGGCATTGCCAAGGTGGCATATGCGAAGTGGAGTTAGGCGAGGCGAGTTTGGCTAAGAGGCATATGCGAGGCGACATATGCGAAGTGGAGTTCGCGATGAGAGTTTGGCAAGACAGCTCATACGAGGTGGCAAATGCGAATTGGACATGCGGAGCGGATTGGCAAAGTGGCAATTGCGAGCTGGCTTATGTGAGGTGGCTTTGCCTAGGCAAATTGGCGAGATGAGCTGGCATGCAGAAATTTTGAGGTAGTAGCCTATTTAACCAGTGCCCAGTAGCAATGTTTTCTTCGCGATTTTTCTTCTCATTCTCTTCGTTCTTCTTCTGTTCTTCTCAAATTTGATCCATTTCTTTTCTAATGCATTAATATTAAAAATTAATGCATTAAATCATTAGATTATCACATTTTAAGGCATCAATCTTCAGTTTCAAGCAGATTTTCTCAAGGAAATTAGTTTTGGAGAAATAAGGTAAATTTTCTTCAAATGTCATTTTCTTTTTAAATTAATAAATTCTGGTAGTTAGAAAAATTAATTATGGGTATATGGAATTTACTACAAGTATTTTGAGGATATTAATAGTAATTAATGTGGGAGAAATCAAAATTTATGGGCTGTCATGAATAGTAACGCGAACAGTAAATTTGAAATTAATTCAGATTTTTCTTTAAGAGTTGAACTAAATTGATGTTGGGTATAAAAAATAGAAACTATAAGATGGTTAATATTACAATGAACTTTATTATGTATTATTATTTGAGGAAACCCTAATTGTGAGAATTTGAGGAATTTTCATAAGAGAAGAGGATTCAAGAAATTAAAAGAGAATTATTGATTTTACAAGTAATTGAGGATAAATTGCTTTGAGGTAAGTATAAACATTGCATATGCATATTGCTTCTTTGAAATGATTTGTCCAAGCTTTACAAATGTTCACCAATATGCCATTGTATTATTGACCTATCAAATAAAGTTTCCATGATATTCTCAAACAAATGATAATTATTTCATGTGATGACTATATTTATTTTATAAATGACTTGGTCACCTTTCCTTGGACCAAGTTCATATGAAGCCTATTTGTTAACTTGATTGAATTTATGTTATATGTTGATGGTCTTATGACCAATATGTTTTTTGTGAAATTGCAACCATATGATCTTATGAATAGTTAGTTCTTCCCAATGAGAGTAAATTCATTAGTCCATTGTGCACTTTGGGAACCTAGCTGATAGGGTTTTTATCAGTGTTCCACCTAGAGGGGACCATGAGCTCTAGGCATATGCCTGGCTAAGCATGCGTTTGCGATAAGATAGCAAGGACTACCGATGTGCTCTATTGTGATAGGTAGCATGGCTACTGATGCACTATGCAGTTCTATCATGTGATTTGACAGTGCTATTCGATTGTGAGCACTTCTGTTCTTGTAAGCCTAACCATATGATAATTTCTTACCCATGTTCTTTGAATTGACCTTTCCTTTGGTTTAATATATATATATATATATATATATATATTTCTTTTATATTGCATGTTCATATCTTACTGAGTTGAAGGCTCACTCCTCTTCTGTGGATTTCGGGTGATAGTGTAGCTCGTGAGGGAGCTAATATAGAAGATCAAGCTTCTTAATTCATTCCTCTAAGAAGCCTCCATTATAATTATTTTGATATATATATAGATATATATATATATATTCATTAAATTGTATTATGGTACAATATATATTGGGAGTATATTCTAGAGCTCCATAGAGGATGACATTATTTTGATGTATGATTTGTTATATTTTGGGTTGCCCTTGTTCCTTAGTGATGTGTGATGCATCTTTTGATCAGTAAGGAACAAGAGGAAATTATGAAATGGTAAATATAAATATATGAATTATGATTACATGAATCATAGAAATAAATATTGAATGATATTTATATTTGATATGAATGTGTATTATAAATGAGATCCAGGATATGCGTGTTATACGGGTTTATGGTGGCCTTAAGCCTACCCTTGCCCTAGGACCGTCGCACCACTGGAGTTGGGATGTGACATCAGCATCAAAGAAAGCCAAAGAAATGCAAAATGGAGCTCCAATAGAGGCATGGCCATGCAAATTTGAAGACTTAACCATGCAGGCTTGAAAATATCAGAAGAGAGGCCTAATAGCAGAGCAATTTTAGGCTGCACGACGTGCATATGTTTAGCATTCTGTCCAAAGTCGAATTTTGAAGAGCTCAACCATTTTGGCCATGTAAGACAGGCAGCACTGTTGTGTAGTCTATGAAACACCAAAATGTGCGATTTTGGGGATTTTTAAGTGAATAATATCCTAGCATGACCAAAATTAGATTCAATATGATCTTGGGGATTTTCCTAACAACTGAAAGACTTATAAACTGTAACGAACTAAAAAAAAATTATTAAATTAATTATAATTTATTAAGTAAATATAGTAAAATGGAAGAAGAATAATTAAAGAAAATTAAAAATGACATTTTCTGAATTTTAACCCGGTTAGCTAGAGATAGAGACTGTAAAATTGTATTAACACTGGAATGAGTATAATATTAATTTAAGTAATGGTAATTAAAATAAATTAGAGGCTAGATTACTTATTTGAGGTAGAATTCAAATGTATAAGAATAGTTAAAAAGTTAGAGTAAATTAATTTGTGCCAGATTTTTTTTGTGGGACCCTAATTTGACTTTGTAATACAAGATAAAATGGATAAAAAAAATAAATAAAAATGTATAAAATTAAGCATGATGAGCCGGCCATTTGGAAGTAAAATAGCCAAGTATATTGAGCAAAATTTGATACTTATCATCTTCAAAATTATAGCTCCAAGTGGAGTATTTTTTAGCCAAGTATATATATATATATATATATAGAAAATAATATAATTGTTACATCACTAGAATGATGTGATAAAGAGAAATGGATTTAATTAATTATAGAGGATCTATCCAATTAGTGATTGGATGCAAATTAATTAACTTAGTTTATAAATTGGAAAGAAAATGAATTTCCTATCTTCATTTTTTAGCATGACCAATAGCTTTCTTTCCTCCCACACTTTTCCATCTCTTCTTCAATTAACTACTAGATTTCTATGAATTAAACCACAATTAAGAAACCAAATTAAAGCTTCATCTCTCTAGTTTTCTATATGGTAATTGGAGTGGATTTACAAAGCTTGGTTTGTGAGGACTAATTCTATTTATTCAAAATGTTCATTACGGTAAAAATATAACTTTATATTTTTAATTCATTTAATTAATTCTAGTATTAGATTAGGTAGTCTATTAGGCTAATTAAGTGTTAATATTGATTGTTAGTGAGTTTTAAGTTATGAATTATGATATAGAAATTCTAAAATTTGGGGGATTGTAGAGAAATATTTAGTAAGCAAAATTGAGTTAGGAAATCATAAAATTGTAGCACAAATTCCAAAATTTTAGAGAAATATTTTGGAAAAACTTAAAACATAAAAGTTGTAGCTTTATATCTTAATTAAGTGTCCCTAAAAAAATCTATAAAATATTAAGTAACTAAAGAAATATATGGTCTTGAGTGCTACTGATTCAGAACCAGACTCAAAATTATGCAACCCTGAATCCTCTAAATTTGAAACCTTTACTCTCTAAATTAGAACAACCTCAAAACGTGAAAGTTATTGTTTTAATCTTTTATAAAATCCTGTGAAAACATAATGGGATTTGGATATGTATAGAATGAGTTGCAATCAAAACATTAGAGCCTGCCGGATTGGTTTTTCAAGGTAGTTGGCAGAATTGCAGGGTGAGGTTTGAAATTACACTATAAATTCTATAGCACTTAGAATGACCTAATTTTTGGATATGTTAGAGTTATATATGTTTAGTTTTATTAGAAAGAATAATCAGAGAAATTAGGTTAGTAAAACTTAAAATATGTTAAAAGAAGATAGAGCTGCCAGAAATGAAAAGCATGAAGAAAAACATAAAAGAATAAGGGAATTTTAAGGCAATGTATTTGTCAAGTTTATTTCATGCAAGTTCAGTATAAATAGAACTATACATAAAACCTTTATGTGTTGTAGCTTCCAAGAGGAAAGGGAAAGAGAAAGATGAGGGGGAGCTATATGATCACCCTTATTGTCTATGTTGAGTAGAGAAAGAAATCTATTTTGGGTTTTTTTTTTTTTTTTTTCAAGGTGCGTAACATATAAGTATCTTTCTTTAATAGAATCTACATTGTTCATCCATGTTTCAAGTTCATTGATTATGCCATATTCATTGCCTATGATCATTATTGATGAGAACCTATTATTGATTATTGATATTGATGCACCCTACATGAGATCAATGACAGACTACTGTCCCGATGGAGTAGTAAATCTTACATCGGGCATTGTGCACAATGTTTCATGTGATCCTCAGCTGGTGAGGGGTGGTCCCAGCCATACTGTCTAACCAACCGTATAACTTTCATGAGATATGCTATCAAAATATGTAGCCTCTATTTACATATGTGGATTTTGCTATCTGTCATTACTATATGAGCATTTGACTCAACATATTGATATAGGAGCTATTGCCTCATTATGATGTTATTGGAGCATTTGGATCAACTTACATGATTGATACAAGTTCTATATGATTAGTTTCCTTCATGCTCTATTGTTTCATTGAGTGCCCTTTTTACTTACATGTTACCCTTACTGAATTCCAATGGCTATATTCTTATTTATTTATTTGTTTATGAGACATATTCATTGCTATTCATATTATTCACGTATTGATGGTCATTTATTCTTTTCGTATTTTTTTAACCTCACCATGGAGGTGTTTATATGTTATTCACTGAGTATAATCTCAAATTTTAGTGGTTTATAATTTTTCAAGTTTCAGTAGATAGCTACGGTTCCAGCCACATTCTTCTCCGGTGCTGGGAACCCCTATAGTTTATGTATATTCCTTTATATGGTTTATGTTTAATTAGTACTCCATGGTTAAAGATGTTAGTATCGGTAATATGTTATATGTAAATTATAAATAGTTCTAATTCACTATAAAAAAAATACATTTTGATATATGATATATGATATATGATTATGATTTGAGGAATAGTGAAGTGTCATGAATGTTATTCGAATTATGGTGGATTTGGGGAATAAGGATGGACGAATATAAGTGATATTTCTTCTACAAGTTGCGTAACTAATATAATAAAAGAGAGGGACATAAGTCTCGGGTTTAAGTATGAATATTTGGGGAAGTTATGGTGAAATTTCGATAATTATATGTGCTTTGGGTTCTATGGGTTTAGGGAGCCTTACACTTACCTATACCCTAGGACCGTCACATTCCCTGAAGAGGGGGATGTGATAGAGTTGGTATTAGAGCAAAGAAATAACTTATATAATAGAAAACTTAATTAAGAACATATAAGATATTAAGTATAGGAAAACCATGGAGCAATAGGAATTCCTAAATCGTCATTTGTCAGTTATCTGTTATATATGTTTATCTGCGTATCACTAATTAATAATTGCTCATTTGTCTTTGTTATAGTAAAATGCCGCCTAGGGTGTGTCCTAGAGGACGAAGACAAGGTGCTTTTCTACTATCGTCCCGAAAGGAGATTAGATACTGAGGTTGAGTCTCATATAGCTCCAGAACAATTTGAGGATGTGGAACTGCCACCAGTGAGACTAAGAGTGGATATAAAAGAAGAGGTAGTCGAATAAAATATTGAGGCTATAAATGAAGTGCTAATGAGAGAAAATGAGCAGTTAAGAAGAGAGATAACTGAATTGAGAAGAATGAGGCAAGAGCCTATGCCAGCACTAGTGCCGCCACCACCTGTTGTACCTCCACCAGTTGTTGCTCCACCTTCAGAGCTAGTTGCACACCTAGAGGTCAGAAGGGGTCTCGATGAATGAGGCATCTCAATGTATAATTTTCTGAAGTTAGGATTGCTTCAGTTTAAAGGTGAGTAGGGAGATGAGCCTACTAGATTCTTATCACAGGTTGAGAAGATAGTCCGGAGATTTACCCTATTCAGAGGCCCGAGCTATTGAGCTGGTGGGGTTATTATTGATAGACAAAGCTTGGAATTGGTTTGAGAGGCATGTAGAGATCATATTGTATGGTGATGATCTACCTACTTGGAAAGAATTCAAGCAGTCTATGATTGATGAGTTCCTCACTGAGGGGAAAAAAGATAGGAGGATGATACAGATTGAGAGGCTAGAGCAGGGCAATATGACTATACCAGAGTATACAAAGAAATTTCTGAGGCTAGTGAAGTTTGCTCAACAGATTGTGACTAATGAAGTTGCTGATATTAATAGGTTTAGACGGGGATTGCATGCCTTTTTGCATAATTCCCTCCTATCAGTAGATTTTACATCCTTGACCAAGATCATTGATAAGGCTACTCAGATGGAATTGAAATACAAAGAAGAAAGAGCAGCAAGAGAACAGAGAAGAAGGAGTAGTAGCAGAGGTTAGGATGGACAAAGGAGAGTAGAGGGAGGATAGAGCTCCCAGAGTAGGCCTGCAGAGAGTGGCTATAGGCTTACACAGAGCCAGTCAGTGGCTAGTACCACAAGGGGACAGAAATGATCTATAGCTGCATCTTTAGCCCCGAGAATTTCTGTCGGTGTATCTAGAGTAGAGCAAACCAGTCAGACTTATCTTTCTTGCCAACATTGTGGCAAAAGACATGGTAGTATATATAGATGGTTGAGTGGGGTTTGTATTAAATGTGGGCAGAAAGGTCATTTCATTAAGGATTATCCCCAGATGAGAGGTCAGTAGAATACCTCCCTAGGGTCACAACCTACTGTACAACAGGGTAAGTAGGGTAATAGAGGCCAGAGAGGCAGAGGCCAAGGCCAGGTACTACCACTGCATCAGCACAACCACCAGCTGGCAGAGGTCAGGGCAGAGTTTTCGCCCTAAATCGCCAGGAGGCGCAAGCTTCGAATACTACTGTGGAAGTACACTTCTGATTCAAAACCAATTGGCTACAGTATTATTTGATTCTGGCACTACCCGTTCATTTGTATCTTCTATATTTGCAAAGAATTTAGGTAAGGGTAGTAGACAAATAGAGATACCATTAGAGGTTTCTACGCCTTTGGGTTAAACTGTTAATGTGGATAGAGAATATGACATGCGTATAGTAGAAATTGAGGGTAGAAAACTTCCAGTGACCTTAGTAGAGTTGCCTACGCTGGAGATAGATATGATTTTAGGTATGGATTGGCTGTCTCAGCATCGTGCCTCCATTGATTGTTATAGGAAAAGAGTAGAATTCAGACTAGAGGGGCAGCCTAGTTTTGTATTTCAAGGTGAAAGGTATGGTATCTCGACGAGCCTTATTTCTATTATAGGAGCTAAACGGCTTCTTTGAAAGGGATGTCAGGGTTATTTGGCCCATGTGATTGATACCCAGATAATTATGAATGGGGTAGATCATATTTCGATGGTAAATGAATATCCGGATGTGTTTCTGGAAGATTTACCTGGATTGCCACCCGAAAGGGAGAATGAATTTGAAATTAAGGTTCTTACGAGAACTAATCCTATCTCTATTCCTCTATATAAAATGGCACCAACTGAATTGAAGGATTTAAAGGTGCAGTTGCAAGAGTTGCTCGATAAAGGCTTTATCCGGCCTAGTAGTTCACCTTGGGGTGCGCTGGTGTTATTTGTGAAAAAGAAAGTATTTATGAAAAAGAAAGTATTTGTGAAAAAG
The DNA here is from genome assembly GCA_948193065.1 of Aleurites moluccanus. Taxonomy (NCBI): domain Eukaryota; kingdom Viridiplantae; phylum Streptophyta; class Magnoliopsida; order Malpighiales; family Euphorbiaceae; genus Aleurites; species Aleurites moluccanus. The sequence continues at coordinate 11,673 of CANXYC010845850.1, read as the reverse complement.
AAAGATGGCACATTACGGATGTTTATCGACTACTGGTAATTAAACAAGGTGACTATTAAGAATAAATATCATTTGCCAAGGATTGATGATCTATTTGATCAGATGCAAGGTGCTAGTTATTTTTCCAAGATAGATCTTCGATTGGGTTATCATTAGTTAAGAATCTGAAAAAAAAAAGATGTGTCGAAGACAACTTTTCGGACTAGATATGGGCATTATGAATTCTTAGTGTTGCCATTTGGGTTGACAAATGCTCCTGCTGCATTTATGGATCTTATGAATAAGGTATTCAAGTCATTCTTGGATAAATTTATCATTGTTTTTATTGATGACATCCTTATCTATTTCAAAAGTCGGGATGAATATGAAGAACATCTGAGAATAGTATTATGAGCCAGCTATTTGGGAGTAAAAATGGCCAAGTATATTGAGCAAAATTTGATACTTATTATCTTCAAGATTATTACTCCAAGTGGAGTATTTTCTAGTCAAGTAATATATATATATATATAGAAAAATAATATAATTATTATATCACTAGAACGATGTGATAAAGATAAATGAATTTAATTAATTATAAAGGATTTATCTAATTAGTGATTGGATACAAATTAATTAACTTAGTTTATAAATTAGAAAGAAAATGAATTTTCTATATTCATTTTTTAGCATTACCCGTAGCCTTCTTTTCTCCCACACTTTTCCATCTCTTCTTCAATTAACTACTAGATTCCTATGAATTAAACCACAATTAAGATGCCAAATTAAAGTTCTATCTCTCTAGTTTTCCATATGGTAATTGGAGTGGATTTACAAAGCTTGGTTTGAGAGAAATAATTCCATTTATTCAAAATGTTCATTAAGGTAAAAATCTAACTTTATATTTTTAATGTATTTAATTAATTCTAATATTAGATTAGGTAGTCTATTGGGCTAATTAACTGTTAATATTGATTGTTGGTGAGTTTTAAATTATGAATTATGATATAGAAATTCTGAAATTTTGGGGATTGTAGAGAAATATTTAGTAAGCTAAATTGAGTTCAGAAATTATAGCACAAATTTCGAAACTTTAGAGAAAGATTTGGGAAAAACTTAAAACATAAAAGTTGTAAATTATATCTTAATTAAGTGTCCCTAGAAAATATCTGCAAAATATTAAGTAACTTAAAAGATATGTGGTCTTGAGTGCTACTAATTTAGAATCAGATTCAGACCCAGACTCATAATTATACAACTCTGAATTCTCTAAATTTGAAACCCTTACTCTCTTAATTAGAACAACCTAAAAACATGAAAGTTGGTCCTTTAATCTTATATAAAAACTTGTGAAAACAGAATGGGATTTGGATATGTATAGAATGAGTTGCAATCAAAACAATAGAGCCTGTCGGATTGTTTTTTCATGGTAGTTGGCAGAATTGCAGGGTGAGGTTTGAAAATTCACTATAAATTCTATAGCACTCAGAATGACCTAATTTTTGGATATGTTAGAGTTATATATGTCTAGTTTCATTAGAAAGAATAATCAGAGAAATTAGGTTAGTATAACTTAAAATATATTAAAAGAAGGCAGAGCTGCCAGAAATAAAAGCATAAAGAAAAACATAAAAGAATAAGGGAATTTTAAGGCAATGTATTTGTCAAGTTTATTTCATGCAAGTTAAGTATAAATGGAACTCTAAATTAAAACTTTATATGTTATAGCTTCCAAGAGGAAAGGGAAAGACAAAAATGAGGGGGAGCCATAAGATCACTCTTATTGTCTATGTTGAGTAGAGAAGGAAGTCTATTTTGGTTCTTTTTGTTTTCAAGGTGAGTAACATATAAATAAATTTCTTTAATAGAATCTATATTGTTCATCCATGTTTCAAGTTCATTGATTATGCTATGTTCATTGCCTATGATTTTCATTGATGAGAACCTTTTATTGATTATTGATATTGATGCACCCTACATGAGATCAATGACAGATTACTCTCCCGATGGAGTAGTAAATCTTATATCGGGCATTGTGCACAATGTTTCATGTGATCCTCAGCTAGTGAGGGGTGGTCCCATCTATGCTGTCTAATCAACCGTATAACTTTCATGAGATATACTATCAGGATATGTAGCCTCTGTCTACTTATGTAGATTTTGCTATCTGTCATTGCTATGTGAGCATTTGGCTCAACATATTGATATATGAGCTATTGGCTCATCATGATGTTATTAGAGAGCATTTGGCTCAACTTACATGATTGATACAAGTTCTATATGATTAATTTCCTTTATGCTATATTATTTCATTGAGTACCCTTTTTACTTACATGTTACCCTTACTGAATTTCAATGGCTATATCCTTATTTATTTATCTGTTTATGAGACGTATTCATTGCTATTCATACTATTCATGTATTGATGGCCATTTATTCTTTCCATATTTTTTTTAACCTCACTAGGGAGGTGTTTATATGTTATTCACTGAATATAATCTCACATTTTAGTGGTTTATAATTTTTCAAGTTTCAGTAGATAGCTACGATTCCAGCCACATTCTTCTCCTGAGCTGGGAACCCCTATAATTTATGTATATTCCTTTCTATAGTTTATGTTTAATTAGTGCTCCATGGTTAAAGATGTTAGTATTGGTAATATGTTATATGTAAATTATAAATAGTTTTAACTCAATGTAAAAAAAAAATACATTATGATATATGGTATATGATATATGATATATGATCTATGATTATGATTTGAGGAATAATGAAGTGTTATGAATGTTATTTGAATTGTAGTGGATTCGGGAAAGTTATGGTGAAATTTCTGTAATTATGTGTGCTTTGGGTTCTACAAGTTTAGAGAGCCTTATATTTACCTATACTTTAGAACCGTCACATTCCCTGAAGAAGGGTGGCATGGAGATGATGATTATTTCCCCAAACGATCAATGCTGAATATTATGTGATTTTTATCTTTTACAAGATTCCAAGCCAGATTTCCAATCCATTTTCTTCTGCTTGATCATCAAATTATGTTCTATTTTTTTCTTTTTTATTTCAAAATTTGAATCAATAAGGTGAAGATTATTTCCCCAAACGATCGATGATAAATACACTGAGCTATTTTTCTCCTTTTGAGATTCCAAGCTAGAATTATGATCCATCCTTTAAACATTTTTTTTGATGACTTGGACTGATTAGCGAAGAAATGGTTGATAGGAAGGGATGATTATTTGCAAGATGTTGCGATTATTTCTCTATATAGAATCCAAGCCAAAAATATGATCTCTCTCTTTTTAGGGTAAATTTGCTTTATTATAATACAATTAAAATATTAATTAAGGGGATTTTAAATCAATTTGATTATCAGACTTGTTTTTTTGTAAATTATTGCAATTTTTTAATTTTTTAGTTTTTAATATTCAGCATGCGATTGATAAGGATTTCGATTGGAAAAGAAGAAGAACTATATGATTATTATGATTTTTGGATTTTTTTTCTATTTTCTTTTTCTTCCGGCAATGGAAATTAATTGAACAAGGAAAATTGATTATTTCTTTATCTCTCTCAGTTTTTGTGAACGAGTCTCTATGTTTCTGATTTTTCTTTGAGTAGCCAAGAAATATATATCATAAGGAAGAGACGAGCTTTCAATAATAAAATATATATATTTTTTAATTTTTATAATCCACATGGCGCCCAATCAACAACTCATGGGCGCCACATCATATATTAAAAAAAGAATTTCCAACTCAGCATATTTAACATCGACAGTTAAAATGTTACCTAAATGTCTAACGGAAAAATTACATGACCAAATTGTCACGAAAAAAATCACAAGCCTAGAATGTAATAAAGGTCAAATCAAATGGTACTTTTTTATACTTTAACCAAATCTTTAATAGGAACCTGTTCTTCTATTTCTAAGGGTGTCATCGTCAATTGAGTTGGGAATAGAGAAGAAGTAGGAACTGGTTTTGAAGGTGAAGCTTTTTATAATGTGATCTTTCCACTTCGGCTATCAGATTGTTAATATCTAATAACATATACATTAGAAGTTTGGGGATAAGTTGGGCTTACATTAATTTTCTAAATTTGGGTTTCTAGTTAGTTGGGCCTATAACATAAATGGGCCTTAGCTTTACAAAAAATAAAATAAATAATTTAAATGTACCTTGCTGGACGAGCCTGCAATTTGGGCTTGGATCGAAGTGCATCTTTTAGGCTCATTTGGTTAATTTTGCCTTTTTAGTTCGTGTTTTTCTTCTCTTTATATATATATATATATTTCATTTTTGTATTTTTTTTTTCTCCCTATTCCCACCTCCTTATTTAGAAAATAAACTTAATAATTTATAAGATTTATCACAAGTTATTACCATTATTTCTCAATTTGTTTAACTAAAAACTTGAAAATAGAAATACAAAGTTTTATTTATATTTATATTTTATCTTTCTAATTCGTTATAGACAACGATATTTTATATATTTAATAAAATTGCGATTAAAATATTAAATTAAAAATAAATCTTTATATTAATCTTTAAATAAATAATATGATATTTATATATAAGATAATATAATAATATTATAATATTATTTGTGTAATTGAATAATATAATATTTATTATAAAATTAAATATATTGATACTATCATATTTATTGATTAGAGTTTTAATTTTGTTGTCAAATCACAATAAAAGTATTTTTCTCTCTCTTTTTAATCTCTTAATATCAGCCTAAAAAACTTTTTTTTTTCTATTTAATTAGATTAAAGAATTCAACTTAATTTACCTGAAAGTGTTTGTGATAAATAATAATAATACATAATTTTATTTAAAATATATCTTTATTTTAAATATATATTTATTCAAATAAATTATTAACATTATTTTGAAAAATTGAAGTCACATAGTTTAATGATAGTGTATATATCAAATAATCAACAATAAATATTGTTGGGTTCATTTGGACTTTACATTATCTTATTTTCTTATGAATATAATATAAGAAAAAGTATAATTCAATATATATATATATATATATATATATATATGTGTGTGTGTGTGTGTGTGTGTGTGTGTGTGTGTGTGTGGAGAAAAAAGTATTAGTATTTTTTAATTAAGAAATAAGTACATAAATTAATAAAAATTTTAGAATATTATTTTAAATTTAGTTGGATGTATAAAGAGATGGCTGCTATAAGAATAAAATGATGAAGCTACCAATGATAGGGTTTTGAATTAGGGTATCAAAGTGATGTAAATGCACATGTATTTATATTGACAAAGTTTAGCTTATGCTTGCCACTATATATCATTAGGATAATAATGAGGTGAAATTAGTTGAAATTATGGAGAAATAACATCAGAAATTTGACTTTTTTTTTGTAACGAATATAAAAACTAATCAATAAATAATTAAATATTATAGCCTCTCTAGTCTATTACACTTACACAGTCACTTTCACTTCTTCATGGGTTTCTGAAATTTCATACTTAGCAGTGGACTCTCTGATATTTATACTAAGTTTTTATTTCTATTTTTAATTTTTTCAATAGCTAACTTCAAGTCCAAGACTATGAAATACTAACGAGGTCAAAAAATCAGGTGGTGCCATATATACTCTACAGAAAATCCAAAGTCACTGCCATATAAATCATATATTAATGGCTGCCATAGAACAGAAAAAGTCAATCTTGGCACATGATTATTAGATATTATTCTTTCAATTTGTGGAAATTTGTATGATCAAAACTTATGAAATTTCCATACGTTCCAAAAATGTTCTACTGGTCAAGAAATCTTATTATTATTGCTGTTGTTGTTTTATTGGCTTCTTGCAATTGCTAGACCATAGAATTAATATCCTAATCTTATACATTCTTGATGTGTTTTGTCATATTATTACTATTTACTAGGTATTTAGTCTTAATATCTTTTATATTTTTGTTGGTAACAATGGCGTATCTCTATTTAGGCAAGGGGCACTTGATCCCCTTTGATTTAAAATTTTTTTAACATATAATTATGATGTAGTTTCTAAAATTAATAAAATGATTTTTTATTTTTAAAAATTAATTTTTTAATCCCTAATAAAGTATTATTTAATTTCATTTTCTTTTATTTTTCTTTTTTATTCCTTAATTTTTAAAATTTTTTAAGATAAATTATTATTTAGTTTCTGAAATTTATTAAAATTAATGAAATAGTCAATCTATTTTGAAAAATTAATTCTTTGAACCCTAACAAAATATTATTTAATCCATTTTCTTTCACTTTTTTTTTTCTTTTATTTTCATTCCAATTTTACTTAATTTTCTTTCTTTCTTTTTTTATTTTTTCAATGATATTATAATTATTTTTGATTATTTCTAATTGAAATATATGTTTGTTTAGTATTTTTATTATTTATATATTTTTAAATTAATTTATTTTATTATCATAGTATTCTTTCTTAAAATTTATGCATCATTCCCTATATGTGAGGGGGCACTTCCTAACAATCATACATCTGCCCCTGTTTGACAAGTATATATGATGAATGTATGTTCATTTAGATTACACATTTAGAATTACATTCCAAAATTAATTACTTTGAAAAGTAAAGAGGTTATAACCAGAATATATGTATCTTACTTGCATTAAATCTCTTATTTTAACTATATGAAAATTTTTTCATTGGTTGTGCCACATACATGTGAATATAAAGTAGCCTAGCCTAGGACAGTTGTCAAATATAGAAGATGAATAATAGCTAGTTAAATAAAAAGGCATGATCTATAATAGATATTGGTTATGTTGATTGATAATTCAATTATCTTCCCTATATTCTCTCTCTCTCTATGTTTATTTCTCTTTCTGTTCTTATCTCCTTCGTTTTTGTATTGCTATTCCTCTTTTTCTTTGTGATTCTGCTGCTACTGTTTTCATGGTTATAACTGCTGGTCATAACAACTTGGCATCAAAGTTGTCGATCCTCGACCTTAGCTTTTTCTTTATTTTCTATGTTCTTCTCCTATTACTCTCTTATTTTTCTCTAATTTCTTTTTCCTTCTCTATTTTCTATCATTTTCCCATTGAAACCTCAATTCTTCTGTCTTCTTCTATTCTTCTTTTTCTTTCTCTCTTCTTCTTCATCAATTCTTCTTCTTTATCTTCCTAAAATCCTAATTTTCCTTCTTTTCTTGGTAACCAAACAATCTGGCTAGGATGCCATGGCCAAATTCCACAAAGAATGACACTACAAATCATATCATGAAATAAAACTCAAAATAGATCATAGCATAGCGTATCAATGCGCCTTGTCACCTCAACGTCTCCATGTGCTTGCACAAGGTATATGCCTAGTTTTTCTGGTCTGCAACTAGGAGAGACACTGACAAAAACCTTGTCAGCTGGGTTCCCAATGTGCAAATTGGACCAATGAACTAACTCTCATTGGGAGGAGCGTTCTATTTATATGTGGGACAAGGATTATATAACTTGGACATATTATCAAGAAACATAGTGGTCACAAGACTATCATCACATATTTACATTTAGTTATTCCATCACACAAATAGGTATATAATGATCTTGGTCCAAGAAAAATAACAACCAAGTCATTCACACAATTTGCTTATTTAGGAGGGTCTCAACAATTCATAGTTTACAAATTTTCAATTTATAGGTTTAGATTCATCAACAATGAATTCAAGAAAAATTTCATGAAGAAAGAAAAGAGTAGCATGCACAATTAATGGATAGCAACATATATTAACATAGTTCATATTTATCTCAAAGCAATTTATCCTTATATTTCCCTTAATTACTTGTACATTTAATAATCTTCTCTATATTCCTTGAATTCTTCTCTCATATGTCAAATTCTCAAATACTCATAATTAGGGTTCATGCAAAAAAATATTCATACATCGTAAATTCTTATGATTCTAGTCATCTTTTAGAATCCTAATATGTTTTCTAGCATCAATTTAATCACTTATTAAAGAAATATAAAAGTTTGGGATGAATAGCTACTATTCACCTAAAACCCTAAATCCATATAATATATCTTGCTATAATCCATAATAAATGTCAATTGATACTCTTAAACATCTATTCATAACTCATAATCATATATTATAACTATGTATTAACTTATTTTAAACTTAGATTGGAGTTTGGAATAAATACCTTAAAACCCTAGAATGGTGATTCTTGAGAAATCTAAAATCTTAATATTGTTGAAGGTTTGATTCTTGATTCTTGTGTTAATAGAGATAAAATAAGTGTTTGAGAAGAGAATTTAATGAATTTATAGGTGGGTGAGGTGTATTTATGAAGAAAAAGAGGAAGAAGAACAAAATAAATGAAGTTTAATAATAAAGGAGAAGGGTCAGATATTTATAGGCCCGACACTTTCACGACCGTAAATAAGTTTCACGATCGTGAAAGCCACTGTTTATGTTGGGTTCGAAACACTTCTTCATGGCCGTGAAGGGACGTTTCACACCCGTGAAGACAAAGCTGAAAAATTGGCTAGTTTACATAGAAGGTATTTTCACGGTGGTGAAAGATATTTCACGCCTGTGAAAAGTCCTTCACTCCAGTGAAAACTTTCTTCAAGATGGTGAAACATTTTCAAGGGGGTGAATCATTTTCATGGGGATGAAGAATTCTCATATTTTCTCCATTCTAACTTGTCCAAACTCATCCTTATATATACACATGTTAACATACATTAGACAAACAAACAAATACATATCTACTCTAACACTCCAAATACTGGTTATTACATTCTCCCCACCTTAAGAAAATTCTTCTTCGAATTTGTAAGACTTACCTTGCTCTTGGAATAGATAAGGGTATTTGTCCTGCATGCTCTATTCGCTTTCCCAAGTGCACTCTTTCATTGTTTGATTCCTTTATAGGCTTTTAACCATTGTTATATCCTTGTTTCATAGTCTCTTGATCATTCGGTCCACAATGGCGACTGGAATCTCTTCATATGTCAAGTCTTGTTGAAGGTCCACTGCCGAAACTTGTAGCACATGAGAAGGATTGTTGACATATTTCTGAAGCATCGATACATGGAATACCGGATGCACTCTATCCATGTTAGGTGTCAAAGCTAGCTTATATGAGACCTCTCCAATCTTGCTTAAAATCTCAAAGGGTCCGATAAATCATAGAGATAACTTGTCTCTCTTGCTAAACCGTAAAACTCCTTTCAATGGTGAGATCTTTAAGAATACTAGATCTCCACTGGAAAACTGAAGGTCTTTTCTCTTTGGATCGGCATAACTCTTTTGGCGACTGAATGCTGTCCTTAATCTCTCTCGAATCATTGGAATATTCTCTAACATATATCTTATCAATTATGGTCCTTCGATATGTTTTTCTCTAACCTCATCCAAACACAAAGGAGATTTGTATTTCCTGCCATACAAATCTTTATAAGGAGACATCTGGATCGTTGAATGGTAGCTATTGTTGTAGGCAACTTCTATAAGTGGAAAATGAGTATCCCAATTTCCTCCAAAGTCTATAATGCACATCCTCAGAATGTCTTATAGAGTTTGGATGGTCCTCTCTAATTGCCCATCCATCTGTGGATGAAATGTTGTGCTAAAATCAAGCTATGTACCCAAGCACTTTTGCAATTTCTGCCAAAATCTCGAGGTGAACTGAGTATCTCTATATGAAATGATTGAAACTGGAACTCCATGAAGCCTAAAAATCTGCTCAACATATATCTGTACATACAGAGAAGCCGTATAAGTTGTCTTTACTGGCAAGAAGTGAGCTTACTTGGTCAATCTATCAACAATAACCCATATCGAATCATGGCCTCTTAAAGTCCTTGGCAGACTAACCACAAAATCCATAGTCACTCTCTCCCATTTTTATTCGGACAATGACAACTATTGAAGTAGTCCCAAAGGCTTTTGATGCTCGAACTTAACTTGCTGACAAGTTAGACATTTACCTATATATTCTGCGACATCTTTTTTCATTCCACTCCACCAATAAGTACTATTGATGTCGTGGTACATCTTTGTTGTACCTGGATGCACATTGTAGCTAGAATGATGAGCTTCCTTGAGAATCACATATCTCAATCCATCCACAGCTAGAACACATAATCTATTGCCTAATCTCAATACACCATCAACTATGGCAAAGCCTGGAGCTTTCTCTGTTCCCACATCATTCTTTATCTTTACCAATTGGGGATCCTTATCTTGCGCTTCTCTTATTTGATCAATAAATACTGGTTTAACTTACATAGAGTCTTCTTGGAGGAATAAATTAAGAAGCTTTGTCTTTTATGTTAGCTCTTTTTCTAGCTACACTATCACCTGAAATCCATAAAAGAGGAGTGAGCCTTCAACTTAGTAAGATATAAACTACACTAATGCTTACAAGTATCACAAAGATATAGAGGATAAGTATGAACTTGAACATATATTCAATATACTTTTGGAATATCATAAGGAAAGAGATTATCAGAATCATAGCATAAACAATTATAACGTGAATGATCATGGTTTCTTTAACATGTGAATGCCCACAAAGAATGGCACTACAAATCATATCATGAAATAGAACTCAGAATAGATCATAGCATAGCGTATCGGTGCGCCTTGTCACCTCAATGTCTCCATATGCTTGCGCAGGGCATATGCTGTCATGACCTATCTCGGAAGTCGTGACGGTCCTAGGATACGGGTGATGCATAAGCGACCAGTACCACGAAGAACCCAATAGACAATCTATATAGCATGCAACAAACAATCTATAACTTAAATAAATGTAAAAATGCTAAGGAAAATTCGACAGCATTTCTCCTAAAATACAATTATGCCCAAAATCAGAAAATAAGGAAAAACACTTCTATTAAATTCACAAACATCTCAATAATTGATCCCTCCTAGATCTCCATCAACAATCTCCAAAATCAATATATATTTAACATACATCCCAGTCATATATAATAACTCAAATATCAATTGTAATCAACAATATATATATATATATGCAAACTTAAGATTATCTACATGCCACAATCTATTTACAGTACCATGGAACTATTCTAAGTATTATCTATTACATTACTTTAAGATTTGAATTTTACATGCAAAAGATCTCCACGACAGAAGAAAAAGTTGCCAATGGAATACGGGACTCACCGAAGACCTGAAAACAACAAACACTAAAGGAATGAGTAAAAAAATACTCAGTGAGTTCATAAGCATAAGAATGCAGTAAATGCATTATGAATAAAGTAATACCATTATAGAATTTATGTATTTATATATGTAATACTATAACATATGAGTAATAGTAGTATTATCTAATATAATAACAATATATATATATTAACCATGTATATAATCACAGGTAGCACATATATGATATCACAGGATTTGGGTTACTTTAAACTTTAAACACAGCACTATCATAAAGTACATAACACTAGGGAATACAACGTCCCTCCCTAGCAGGGGTCCCATAAATAAATAACATACATAAGGATATATTCCTTACGATTAGATAATACATCGTCCCTCTCTAGCAGGGGTCCCATAACTCAGTGTGCACACAGCCGATGGATTTACCCGCTATTCCATCGAAAAATAGCCCTGAACTAATATCATATAAATGTGCCTCCATTACAGTAAATACAGCATATATATAACT
>CANXYC010845757.1:0-24583 GCA_948193065.1 Aleurites moluccanus | reverse complement strand
ATATATATATAAATGAAAATTCATTTGAAATTTGAAATTTAATAAAATTAATTATACTGAGTTAAATTTTGTAAAATTAATAGAATTTGCAAATAAATAATAAACTTAATAAGGACACAAGCTAATAAAATTAACAAATTTTAAGTACAAAATCAATAAAGTTACCTATTTAAACTAAATTTTCTATTTAATTTAAACATAAAACTTATTTATAAATATATTTTTTAATGAAATTTATTTGCTAATAAAATAAATTACATATTGATTTATTCCAAATGTTATGGGCTAGTTTAAAATTACTATTGTAAATAGCAGTTTTTACACAAAAATAAATAGATAAAATTTCTTTTGGACCAATGAAAAATAGCTGTTTGCAATTTGATTACTATGGACAGGACAATGATTTAAAAAAAAAAAAAAACAAATAAAATATGAATTATTTTTAAAATTGAATTTTAAGTCCATAATTATCAGATGACTAATAGCTATTTTATTAAATTAGTTAGAAACAATTCTTTTTAGGGTTAATTAAAAAAAAATCAAAAAGTTAGAAAATTGGAACAAAATTGTAAATTTTAGGGTTAATTAGTTAGAAACAATTGTAAATTGGAACAATTCTTTTTAGGGTCTGTTAGAAACAATTTCTTTTAGGGTTAATTAGTTAGAAAATTATAAATTTTACATAATATTTCAATTTTGATAAATTAAATAAAAAAAATATAATTTAATAAATTTTGCATAAATCTAAAATTTGATCGCCGCAAGAGCTGACATAATATTTTTTATTAATATTTTTATCATGCTAGCTATAACGTGATAATTTTTATTAATATTTTTATTACATAAGCATTTGACATGAAAAAAAATTTGAATTTTTTTAATTCATTAATATTAATATCATTGTTATTATTAATTATTAATTATTATTATATATAAATAGTTTTATTAATTATTATTTGTTATTATATTAATTATTATATGTTATATTATTATTATTATTATTATTATTATTATTATTAGATATTATATGAATTTATTATTATTAATCACTATATATTATATATTATTATTTATGATTATATATTATATATTTCATTAATAATAATATTAATAATGGTTAATTATAAAAATAATATTTAATATTAATAAATAATATATGGTAATATATAATAATTAATATATTAATATTAAAAATTGTTTCAATTAATATATATATATATATATTAATTAATATTATTATTCATTAATATTAATCAATATATATAATTAATATTAATATGTTTATACTTTCTATAAATTTTTTATTTTCTATATATTTATTTATACATATTTTTATTCTATATCTATTCTATATATCTTTTTATTCAAAATAAAATAAAAAATACATTTATAAAAATACATATATGAAGTATAGTTTATATAGATTTTAATAAATAAACTTTAAATAAATTATTAATTTAAATAATTAAATAATTAAAACAAAATATATTAAATTAAGTTAATATAGAAATAAAAAATAGAAATTAAATGGAACAAAAATATATTAAATTAAAGAAATATATTAATTTCTATAATAATAATATTATTATTATCATCATCATCATCATCATTATTGTTATTGTTATTAGCTAGACCAAAATATTTCTTAATAATAATAATATAATATAATATATATAAAATATTTAATATTAATATATAATAATATTAATATATTTAAAATTTTAAATTTTTTTTATCACGTCAGATATTGATATGATAAAAATATTAATTAAAAATACCACGTTAGAGCTTACATGGAAAAAATATTAATAAAAAAATATTACATCAACTCAGGCGGCTATCAGATTTTAGATTTGTGCAAAATTTGCTAAAATTAGAAACTTTCTGATTTAATTTGTCAAAATTAAAATATTCTACAAAATTTATAATATTCACTAAAATTAGTATTTTTTTTAATTAACCCTTCTTTTTATTGTTATTATTATTATTTTGTTTTAAAGTTGTTATTTGCCTTAATTTTTTTGTATAAAAAAGAAGTTTATTAATAGCAAAAGGGAACAACATTTTTTAACCAAACAAACTAGTCTACTGATATAAACTTTCAGAGCAATGAAACGGATAAATGACCCAGTGGTAATTAAAGTTTTTAATTTATTTTATTTTGATCACTAACTAGAAATTTATTTCAGATCAATCATTATTTTTTTTGAAATTATTTCATCGGTTGATCATCAAACTAAATCGATGTTGGATTGACATATATGTCATCTGAGTCAGCGTTAAATGCTAATTGTCACGTTCCATTTTTAAAACGCGACGGTCCTAAAGCATGAGTAGCCCTAAAGTCATTGGAAACTCGTAGAATCCATTAACAATCCGACTATCAATCATTCATTCTTAACTCATATATTAATATTTAAGTTCCATTATTTACTTATTAATTTTACAGAAATTTTGACAGAATTTTCTTTGTACTTGTAATGTTATTTCAAACCCAAAATCAGGTTTTTCAAAAATTATACAGCCTGCATAAAGATTAATTTCACACTCCCAATAATTTACCTTCCTTATACCCTCAACTTCATAGTTCAACAAACATACATAGCACTTTTAAATCTCTTTTATAACATGTAAATTTCATTTTAACATTTTCAGTATCACTGTCATTATCACTTTACTATCATTATTATTAACAAATATTTATATAATATTTTTACATCATTAATCTATCTACATACAGTACCATAGAGTTCTAGAGATTTTTTACATATAACTTTTTAATTATTAATCACTATCTTGAATCACTTGATTTTCCAAATCGAAGAAGGAATAACTTGGATATAGTCAATTCAATCTCATTCCTGTAAAAATTATAAACCACTATATGGTGAGTATAAAAATACTCAGTGAGCATGTATACATCATTAAACATGAGATAAAAGCATAAGATAATAAATGTTATCAATGGAAGTCAAGTATCAATAAATACAATTAATAGATATTAGCATTTCAAATTTGCTTGTCAAAGGTTAATTAATTTGCACACCAAATATTTTTGAAATTTGAAACAGGTAACAATCATATCGATGATAAACAATAATAGATGAAAAAATGGCCATCAATGGTAAGTAATAAGAAATAAGATATGGAATCAATGAACAGGTAAACAATACTCGTATCATATAGATAAGACAAATAAAGGGTCATGAACATATATAATCTCATATCAATCTCATATCATGTACATAAGGCTGATCAAGCCCTATGTCTAGGACAGTTAACTCTTTCCAGCTAGGGTTTCATGTAAATCAATGTGCATATTGTCGACGGTATGTACCTACTACTCCGTCGGAGAGGCTGCTCTGTCAAATCCACATGTAAATATGCTAATGGAAATCAATAACAATATCAAATATTCATTAGAAATATTACAGTACAAATTCTTTCAATCGGTACACATAGGCTTACTTGTCATTCGGTGTCAATGCATTTCAACAAGCATGAGTCAGTTATATGGTAAAAAGGTAACGATCAACAATAAATATCATGAAATATGGCTAAACATTTGGTGTGCGTACTTTTAGAAGTAATTCAGGTACATGATCAATCAACTACATTATCGCATGATTCGGGTTTTCAATGTAAACAAATCCAATAGACATTGCAAATTTCAATAATAATAAATGGATATGAATCTTTTTAATCTTGAAGAAAATCAAAGGATAATCAATAGTAATAACAAAATGATATTTAATCAAGAAGGAAATATGTTCTTTTTTCAACAAATCAAAATCATGATTATGCATCATGATATATATATTACTCACATTAGCTTATGACTTGAACATTTTCCTTTTCCTTTATCATTGATTCTTTGTCTTATCTCTTATGGTACCCATCACGTCTCTTATTTATTCTTGACTCTACATATCCAATTAATTTATATTTAGATACTACTTAACATAAAATTACATTACTTATACTTATATTAAAGAACTTCTCAAGAATTTCCAAATTACTAAGGTTTTTCTATGCAAAATTCTTTACTGGTAGCCTGTGTTCCATTACTCATATCTCTTTCTACACTTATCCAATTACTTCAATTTTTATTCCTACGTAAACTAGACATATTAATCTTTAACATAATCAAAATTCACATTAATCCCACTGCTACACAATTTATAGTGTCAATTTAAACTTAGGTTTATAACCAGCCCTGCTACCCTGTATTCTGCCTGCAATCCTATTTTGGTAGTCTATAATGTTTTATCTCATAACTTAATCTATACTTATCTAATTATTTCAATTCTTTTTCCTATTAAAAATAAACATATAAAATTATAACATATTCAAATTTTAAAATATTTGGATTACTGCATAATTATTAGTGAATTTCCAAAGTTAAACTATTGTTCTAAAATCTCTATCCAAATAGACTCTGATTCCATACCTATAATTAATTTCTAGCTCATCCAATTACAAAATTATTTTATAGTCATTTGGATAATATATAAATAAACATCTTTCATGTTTAATATTTTCTCTAATTCAGACTTTAAGATTCTCATATTAATATAATTCAGTAGCTTATGTTTTGTTTATTAGTCAATCCCGACAGTTAACACTTATAGCTCAATATCTCATAAACCACAAATCCAATTAAAAAACTCTTTTATATTATAGATAAGATGTAAATGAATACTTTTTATGTTGAACATTTTTTTCTAATTTTGTCTCTATCATTATGTACAATAAAAATACAGTAACATTTTTTAGAAAATCTAATTCCAGATCAGTCACAGTTTTTACTCAGTAACTCTTTCCTCACTTTGAATTTAATAAATTTCTTTTACTGACATCTAATTAACATATTTATCTACAACTTTTATGTTTTGGCCATCCTCAAATTCAGTCATTAAAATTTTGGATTACTGCCTATAAATTACTGCCTTAAAACAGTTTTCAGAATCCACTTAAACCCTAACTCATTCTTTACACTTTTAGCTCAAATAGCTCAATTATTTGCCAAATCAAGCCATAGAACTCCTAAATTAAACTAAAAATTAAAGTTGAGGAAATTTACCTTAAACTTTCACCATTGAATTCCTCCTCCTTTTGTTCCACCAAATAGCTTGAATACCAAATTCCATTTAGTTTTTCTCCATTAAACTTCTTTCTTCTTCAATTTTCTAGTTACTTTTGGTTGGTTTTCTTTGAAAATGGTTAGGATAATATTTTTGGACATTTCTCTTCATATGGTTTGGCAAACTCTTCCATATAGCAGCCAACACTTCTTCTTTTATAAACTAAAGTTAAAGAAATAAGAATGGTGTAGAGAAATCTAGAAAATTTTGGTGATTTTTTTTTATTTAAGCACATATTCTTTGTCTTTTTCTAATAATAAGTTAAACAAATTATTTTTATCAATTGCATGGCTATTTGGCCGGCTATCTCAACTCCTTTATAGAATGGATGGGTCTCACAATTTTATTTAATTGCACTTTGGCTAAAAAAATTTCATATTTGCATTTTGACTCCAAAACTTTTTATAATTTATTTTGTCTATTTTGTTTAGATTCAACCATCAATGTGGGAAGTAAAATACCTTATTTTAGGTTGTTCTATTATTTAAAAGTAGTTTTGGATCATTTTTGGATCCCAGACAGTGAATTTTCATAATTACCTTCAAAGTTGTCATAAATTATAATTTTGTCATTACTCTTATTTTCAGTATTCCAAAATAGTTTTCAACTCTTTCTTTTCACCATAATTTCATATAAAATTAACTAACTTAATTCCCCCAGGTTTGGGTCAGAAATTCTTAAATTAGCCATACTATTATTTCCCTGGCAGTGTAATTAACACTGGTATCTTCTAGGACAGTATCTCAAAAGTGGCTCGGTTGAGGCTCAAAAATTTATGAGTATTACACTCTACCATTCTCTGTATATTTCAATAATCGATTGAGCTTATTCATACTTCAATTAATATTTCATGAATTACTATAATTCAATATACTCATATATTGTTTACTGTTTTATCTCACTATCTACTATTCTGTTTGCTGGGATATTATACTGACTATGCGAGCCACATAGATGACTAGCAAGAATTGCTAAATCACTGCCATATCAGATGACATGTCAGATATCCATTAACCACAAGTGGGGCCGCCACATCGGTAGAAAAGACACGTATTCCAATGCATGATGGACACGTGTCATGAGAGAGAGAGGTAAATTTTTTTTACTCCCTTTTTCTCCAAGAACCCGATCCTCCTCTCTGTTACATCATCATTCTGCCTTCTTTCTCGATTTTCTTTCTTTGATTTTGATTTAGTTTTTTTTTTCTTTCTTTGAGTTCGTTTTTCCTTTTTTTTTTCTTCCTTCTCCCTCTCTATTTCTTGACACAATTATATGAGAAATAAACATTATAAACCCTAAGTTGAGAACTATAAATTGAAACCCTAAAAAGGCTCACCTTATTTGAAATGACGCAACTAATTGTACCGAGTTGTAAGTGTGGAGAGTCTTACTTACTGAGGACTTCTTTGAGTGCAAAAATCCGCAAAGAAGATATTTTAGATGCAGATATTATATGGATGTAAGTATAAACTGATTTTTTATTTTAATTTCATTTGGGTAGTTTGTTTAGTAATATTAGAGTGGAAAACCCTTAAAATATTTGAATATAATTGTGGTAGGTTGCAGTGAGATGAAAATATTTTGATTGGATTGACCCACCAAACATTAAGAATGAAGTTTTGTTAATGGGGACGAATATTCAATGGTATCAAATAATGGACCAAGGAATGAGAATGACATAATTGAAGAAGAAATGTATAAAGAAGTAATTAACGCAAATAAGCCAATAAAGAAGAATTGTGGCTGCCTATTTTGTGCTGCTATTGTTATATTTTTGGTGGGTCTATTTGTTGGTGTCTGTATTTGCAATTGGTGAACTGAGGGCTTCTGTTTT
Source organism: Aleurites moluccanus (assembly GCA_948193065.1). Taxonomy (NCBI): domain Eukaryota; kingdom Viridiplantae; phylum Streptophyta; class Magnoliopsida; order Malpighiales; family Euphorbiaceae; genus Aleurites; species Aleurites moluccanus. The sequence goes on along the minus strand of CANXYC010845757.1, from coordinate 17,605 downwards.
GAGGTTTTGCATTTAGTATTTAGTGAATTAAGGATTTTGTGAGTTGTAATGATATTTGAAGCTCATTTGGTATGATGTATTTTGTATTATATAATATAAATATATTATAATTATATTATGCCATAGATTTGTGTTCAAGTGTTAATTATATTTATTTATCATAAACCCAATAGTAAAATAATATAAAAACATGAGAACAACAACAACAAAATAATAAAAAGAATAAAAACTTGATAGAATTAAGAAATAATAAATCCAACTTGTGTTTCAAACAAAAGTGTCATTTTTATTAATTATAATTCATACACAAATGTAACAAAAGTATGAATTGTCTGCCACTTTAAGTAAAGGCTTATAGTATTACCCATTTGACATGTGATACATCTCCACACATGTCATATTCCCAATATCTTTTTTTCCTTACAATTGATAAAATAAGTCTAAGAAACCATAAAACGCATACACAAAAAAAAGGACAGAGCAACATAATTCTTAAGATGCAATGTTTCCTAGCATCAATGCAATGTTCCTAAGCATTATAAAACACAAAATATTTGACTAAATATTTCAAAATGACAATTTGTATTATATTTCCATGCCGGTTTTGAAGAGGATGGCTTCTTGTATATTGTTCTCGGTCCTCTAGCAATTGATGTGGAAGATACCTTCATGTTTCTTGTAATAGACCTCCTTTGCAAGCCAACCACTTTATGGACTTTTCTTCGTGGCTCAGCAGTACTTTTCTCCAATATAATTGCTTCATCTTCACTGGCACCAGAATCATGAAGGTCCTCATCAACAACTTGTGATATTAGAATGTCTATATCTTCTGGCCTCTCTTTGGTCCATGTCAGAATGACTACTGGTGCAAAGAATGACCGAGAACTTTGATCTTCAGTAAGGCATGGTTCACTTGATAAAGGTATAGAGTTTTCTTGCAAATACACATTAATTGAAATTAATATAAGAAATTGACATAATTTTAACACCACAAATATAAATGCATAAAGACTCTAACTATAATAAAGCATCTGTGTTGTAGTATTCACATTGAAAATTGACAAAGGTATAGAGTTTTCCTTCAAATACAAATTAATTGAAATTAATATAAGAAATTGGCATAATTTTAACACCACAAATATAAATGCATAGAGACTCTAACTATAATAAAGCACCTGCGTTGTAGTATTCACATTGAAAATTGTATCATTAGTAACTTTACTACTACCTTTAGTCATTCATTGTATAATACATGGTGTTGGATTCACATATTGTCTTGTTCTCACTTTTGTTGATGAATTAACAGCTCTAGAGCCCATTGTCTTACTCTTTCTCACTTGAATAATTTATAGTATCAGTCCATTACATGTCACTAAAGAAACAACACTGAAATATAAATACAATGAACTTACATAGTTTCTTGGTTTAGGTTGGCTACTGCTTGCACCTTCTTGAGCTAATTTATTCTTAGTATGGAATTTCTTGTTGTGACCTTTTACACTACATAATATGCATGTCACTATTGCACCTTTTCTAGAGACTCTCCTTGTATTAACTAAGTGTTCTAAGAAAAAAAAATGAGGAGATTAAAAGCTGAAGAGCTCGAGGAATTTATTTATATCAAATATGAGATTTAAAATACTTTTTTTTTCTTTTATTTATTTATGCATTTACAAAGAAAGAAATAAACTAATATAAATAATCTTAATTTATTTCTAAATTTAGATGTTGAATCATAGTGATTGATATTAAATTGGATTTAATTTTATGAATATATTTAATTCCTTTAATTACATTATTTTATTATTATTAATTTGATTAATGTCTCGTATTATCAATTTAATAATAAGAGAATTAATAAGGTTGCACTTATTAATTAAAGTGAAAATTTATTTATTTATTTTCTTATTTTTTTATATATTAAGATGAAATGAATTTTTTTTCAAATAAATGTTTGAAAATCTAAAAATTCATTTTGATATTCTCTTTATGCATTTAATAGAAATTTATGTTATGTTATTTTTTTTTTTATCTTTGCAATTTGATTATTATGGATATGAAAATGATTTAAAAAAAAATTAAAATATGAATTACTTTTAAAGTTAAATTTTAAGTCAATAATTATCAGAAGACCAATAGCTATATTGTTAAATTAGTAAGAAACAAATTATTTTATTATTATTATTATTATTATTATTATGTTTTTAAAGCTGTTATTTGGCATAATAAGAGTAATTTTTCACTGTGTAAATGAAAGCAATTACAATAACTAGTGTAAAAATGGTCTTGTTCAATATTTAATGCTTTAGATATTCAATTGACTATTCGATTGAAAAATTCCAATATTACCTCACAATCTATTGGTGGTTTATAAGCTGTGGTGTGATCAGAAAAATAAAATAATGATGGCGAAAATTAAAATTTAAGCCGATTCAAATATGGTTAACTTATTGATTCAACAATAGTTGTAGTAAAGGCAATAAAAATATGACCAGTTATGATATTAATAAATGAAAAAATAGTATAAAAAGGACTTGACTTCCATTTAAATTGAACAACAATATTTTTTTATTGTGTATTTTTTGGTGTATTTAGTTTAATCTGGTCATTTTATATTATATGCACTTAATATTTGAAGAATTGAGCATTATTCAATTATTAATGATATAAAAATTTTAGAATAATTATAAAAAATCACTTGTAAATAATTTACATTTAATCAGATTAAGAAATGTGATTTTTTTTTTTTTAATGAAAATTCAACTGGTAATGCAATTATTTAAATTTTGCCCACGAATGGATTAGCACTTAGCACATAGATTGTATACTTTAATCGAGTATTATTCAGACCACAAATCTCAGATGGATCTCTCTAAAATCTGCCATATTAAGAGGAGTATTTGGATGTTCTTAAAATAGACATCAAATGGCCTTTTGAAATTTAAAAAATACTAAACGGGATTTTGAAGTGTTTGGCAGATTAATTTAAAATGACGTTTTGAAGCTTAAAAACAGAAAAAATTTAAGCTAGACATGCCAATATATTTTAAAACGATATTTTTAAAACTCTATTTATCAAAATTCTGTTTAAATCCAAACGCTCCATAATTTTCATATTCTCTAAAATCTCAGGTGAACCTGGGTTGGGGGGAGACCTGGGCCTCCTTAGGCCCGAACCCAGGTCCGTCACTGTTCATAAGGATCATCAATGCGAGTAAATCCTGGAAAATAACATCAATATTATTATTTCAACAATTAATAGATGGAATTAGAAATAAAAATACAACTAAAATTAAGAAGAACTTTTTTAATTAACGTAAAAATTCAAAAACTTTAAAATTTAGCATGGAACATCCATAAATACCTCAATAAAATTTTTAGACAAAAATCTCAATCCCTTTTGTAAGGAGAAATTAGACAAGCAATGCGAATCAGTCCAGCATTTGAAAAACTTTTTTACCTCCCCTGAATTTTATAAAAATAAATCAATAAAATATTTAAAAAGATTTAAAAAAAATCATATTTATTGATAAATATTTGATTAATTGAATTGAATCAAATATGATAGAATAATTGAATCATAAGTTTTGATTGTTATTAGTTATAAAAATAAAATAAAGGATTGGCTCAGCGATGTAAATTTTTATTGAATTTCTGAGTAAAAATAATTTATAGTCAAAGGTTTCATATTTGAATGCTCACTAGGTCAAATTTTATTAGGTTAGCGTCAGCTACGAAATGCGAATGATAATTATTTTTGTATTTTTTATAATATAAGGATATCTCGATGATTTAAAAAATAATTATTAATTTATAATTTATATATTTAATTTTGAAATTATAATAGTATTTTATATTATTAAAAATTACACATTATCAATAAAAATTATTATAAATAACATATTAATTTATTATAGTTAATAAAAAAAATGGTATAAGTCAATTATTTTAGTTTTGTTTCTTCTATAAAAAAAATTATTTCATTCATCGATAAGAATGATACATCGCGAGAAAAGTAAATTACAATTAAAATAAATATAAAATAAATTTTACTCATAAATTTTATTAATCAAGTTATCAGAGAAATAATATTCAGTTCAGCAGGTGTAATTGACACATCGGCGGAAAATACGAGATATTTAAAATTGAGATTAATCGTTTGATGAGTCCAATTTATTGAAAACTAGGTAAAAGCTAAATCAAACATTAAAATTTTATTTAAAATAATAACAAATAACTCAAGATAAAATAAATAATGTACTATTTTCATATAATCCACATCAAATAATAAAAGAGATATGACAAAATTAATAAAGGGAGAACCACGAATTTGATAAAAGTAAAGATGATAATAAACAATAAATGAGATAAAAGGTGGTAAAAAAAAAAAAAAAGAGAAAGAAAGAGGCAAGGAAATATAGACAACGTTTAGAATAAAGATTATATTTTTTTTATCAGCAATTAACTACTTATAAGAATAAAAAATTAGTTTTTGTTTTTTAGACAATTGAAATAGTAACCAGATTTAAATTATTCAATTCAAAATTTCAATTATATCCAAATTACATAAACTCTTATTCGTTTTTTTTTTTTCATTGTTTGAGTAATTTTATGCATAATGCACATATTCTTTCCACTAATAAATGAGAATATATATTTTTATCTTATTAATAGAGAAAATTATATATTTATATTATCTCAAAAGTTAATTTGATTGATACGAAATAAGAGTTGTAACGAGGAGAGGAGAATTTTGCAATTATTGTCTTTGTTTCGTTAGAAATCGGGATAATGGAGGATTCTTATATTTTTTAGAATAATTATAATTTAATTTCTAAAATTTACATAATTAATATATGCATCTTTATATTTTAAAAAATTTATATTTTTATTCTTATATTTTAATTTCATCAATCTTTTAATTTTTTTCATTCATTATTACCATTAAAATCTAAAAAATAACTAAAATATTATTTATTTACACTTAAATTTTCTAATTCCACCATCACAATTTAAAATGTATTTGTTATACACTTCTCATTCATCTATCTTTCTTCATTATTGTTTATATGTTTATATATATCACTACATAAAATAGAAAAAAAAAATGGAAAAGAAAATTGCCTCCAGTGAACCCCAGCTCCGCCGCGTCTTCGATCAGGCCGAGACCATCTCCGCAGCCATTGCTTCCAGTGGACCACATCTGCTGTTGCGTTGCCATTGCTGCACCATCAGTCACCTGTTAACTGTTGTTGCCTCCATTTTTTTTTTCGATTGTTGTATTTTGTTAACTGACACCCATGTCCACAAACAAGAGCTTCATGTATGGGTTTGAGCTTCCAGTGTTCTCGACTACAGTAGCTTCCATGGGTGTTGTTGTGGTTCTACACAGGCATTACAACAAAGTACTATTCAACAAAATTGATTTGAATGAATTTGAAAATTACAGTGTCCATTCGGTCTCATATATACACAATAATCAAAGAGATAAATAGCCAAAAAACATTTTGAAATGTGATGCCTGCAAAATTATTTTATTAGAAGATTTTGTTGCATGCAAAAATTAGAAGATTTGGTTGAAAATGGAGATGAAGGATGGGGCTAAGGAGCAATAAAGATGGAACGGTTGGGAGGTATAGATATTTTAGTATTTAAAATTATTATTATTTTTTTTTTAATAAAAAATGTGAAAAAATGGAATGAAATGATTAAAAATAACTACAGAATTAAAATATAAAAATGAAAATATAAATTTTTTAAAAAGATAAAGATATAAATATTAATTAGATGAAATTTTAAAGATTAAAGTATAATTATCTTTTTTTTATGCTTTTAAATTATTAAAATAATTATTTTTTACCATTATATATTTATGTATTTATTTAAATTTTGAAATTTTATGTATTGATGTGTTGAGAAAAAAAAATTAATATTATATAAAAAAATTATGTATTTTAAGAAAATTTATTTTATATGCATATATATACTTTAAAATAATAATTAAAATATATATAATTTTGAATTAGAATAAAAGTGGTGAATTCTATGACTGATAAATTATGGTGACAGCTACTTCCTAAAAGTTTTTAAAAATTCTTAATTTATATTAAAAGTAATATAAATTTTTTAAATAAATAACTTTCATTCCCTAAAAATTTTATGTGACGTCCTAAAACTGAGCGTTAAATCCGTCACTGTTTGTACCGATTATTAACGGGTTGAAATTTTTTTTTTTTTTTTTTTTTCTCTCTTAGAAATAATGTCTAGCAGCTGCATTATAATAAAAGAGCCTTTCGGATCAGAGATACAATTGGCAAAGGAGGAGAATTTCTCCAAATTATTTTATGATTATCTAAACTAACTGCTTATTTGGCTAAAGAATGAGCATCTTCACTATTTGATCCATTAATATAATTAAAACAAATGTTTGTAAAGTTCCCAGCAACTCCTTCAATCTCGAGTAGTCTATTTCCAATATATGAAGCTGGAAAGGTCTTCTTTTGCAGGTAACAAATAAGAGCCATTGCATCTGACTCTACTTCCAACTTGAAACAATTGTTTGCAGCAGCAAGTTGCATCGTAAGTAAAATTTCTTCAGCCTTAGCATCTACAACCGCCAAAAATCTGTCCAATTTCATGGAACAATGCAACACAGAACCTGTCTTCTAAGTCGCGAATAACAACCCCAAGACCACATGGCTTTCCTTCCGCTACAACATCTGTGTTTAGCTTAAAAAACCCCACAGCAGGTGGCATCCATCTATGGTTAATTGATACAGCAACATCAGCCAGCCTAGTATTATTGCATAATTGAAATTCATGTAAGAGACCCCAAGCCTTTTGTACAATCTGTGGTTCAGTCAAAGTTCCATCCTGAAAATACAGCCTATTCCGAGCATTCCATCTCAACCATGCCACCATCACACACACACAACTGCTCCTCATCCAACCTTGACTTCAAAGATATGAACCAAGTAAAAATAGATTGGGAAATTACTTGGTCTATATCCAAATGCAGCGAATACAACTTCCAAACTCTTTTGGCCCTTTGACAGTCACGAATAGCATGCTCCACAGTATCCTCCATCTCCCCACACACACGACATACAGGATTAATCTTCATTCCTCTGCTTTTTATTTTAGTTCCGATAGGTAACGCATTCAAATAGGCCCTATGAATAAGATGCTTCACTTTTGGAGGGATTTTAGCTTTCCAAATAAAACGTCAATTGATAGAACCTCCACCTGAGGAAGCCCCATCCCTTTGTTGCACAAGCATTTCCTACAAACCAACAAAATAAGCAGATTTAACTGAGAAAAAGCCTTTTTTATCATAATGCCAAACCAGCTTATCCCTTTTCCTTATAGAACTCGAGGGAATTGAGGAAATTTGGGTAGCTTCAAAAGGGAGGAAGATGTTATTTATTAATTCTTCATTCCAACTAAGCTGATTGGAATTCATTAATTCATTTACTGTTGCATCTTCAAGCAGATTGGAGACTGGCGATCATACCCGAAAGCCATTTTGGTCAGGAAGCGATTTATCTTTCCAGATTTTGATAGCTTTCATTTAAGAACATCGTGGATAATATCTGGCTTTAAATTTCCAATTTTAATAAGAGAGTTTGTTTTCCTTTTGATTGATTATAATTCAATTTTTTATGTTAACATCTACATATAATTATTAAATATATAAATAAGATAAGAAAGTAATTAACACAAACGGATATAAAATTATCTCAAAACATCTCAATAGAAAGATTTATATTGATACTCTTGAAATCAATTGGCCTACCAACTCTTCGAATGTTCTTTACACGATCATTCTTTGTAAAACCAAGGTCACTATTTAGATGCTGTTATGAATTTTGAAAGAATTACACCCAAAAAGTTAATTCAAAACACTGGCTCGAACTCAGATTATTTTTTTTCGAAGTTATCAATAATTTTAATTTGGCCTATAAGATACTCTTATCGACTGAGTCGAACTCAAATTATTTTTTCTTGAAACTACCAATAATTTTAATATTTTATATCATTTTCAAATCTCGAGTTATTTACATGTGCAAGTCTGCTCAAATACTAATTGTTATGAATTTTGAGAAAATCATATCTAAAATGATTGAAGATCTCAAAATTCATATAAACTCTATATTAAAATTCCATACTTTTAATATGAAATTTACCAAATTTCATATCTTGAACAACTAGAATATTAAGGCTAGCCTGATATTGTCTCCATCAAGAATGTAAAACAATTTTCCCCTTTGGGTCAACTTTTTACTCAACGCACATGCCACCGTGATCTTGCCTATAATATGACTTTTAAACCATTATTAGTTATTATTAAAAGAAAATTGAAATTATAAAAAAAAAACATACCGCTGAGACTCGTGGTCCATATAACATAACCTTTTTTATTTAGCAATTTCTGCCTATCAATTTTACCAATTGAAGATTCATGCCACTTTATATTTGTTGAATTTCCAATTCTAGACAATTGATTCTTACTTTTTCCTAAATAAACCAAAGAAAAAAAAATTATGGCTGGTTAGTTTAGTAACATTGTATTTTTTTTTTAACTCGATAATAAACTCAAATATAAAGATACCAAAAAAGTTCAAATGTTTTTTAAAAAACTAATTATACTCAAATTCTTTAAAATAAATAATTTTACTTTATTTTTATAAATTAAGTATAATTATATCTAGGATTGCATAAAAATCAGATTCAGTCATATATTTCTCTAACTTGATCCGATTCAATTTTTTAAAGTGAAAATAAATATTTTGTAAAATTTGATCAATCCGAGTAGGTGAAAAATCTCACCAAAATAATAATATTTTATTTGAAAAATCTGACCGACCCAATACAACTCGATACTTTTAATTAATCTGACAAGATGAATTTAAATCGAAACACAAATGATTGGATTGAGTTTTGAACAATGTAATTATATTTGTTTGTTCAAAATTGAAACAAAAAATAATCAAGAAAATATATTATTTTTCTTTTCATCAATTTCTTCTGAATTGTAAAAAATTTTACTTCATATAATTTTAATTAAGTGAGTACAATTGTAACAAATTTTGAGGAAAACTGCTGATTCCCTAGATGTTGGTAATGCTGAAGCAGACGCCATTTTATTTGGGCTTCAAGTTGCTACTGAACGATACTTTTTTAGCTTGGAAGTGGAATCGGATGCTTTGGAAATCATTAACTGTTTGCAAAAAAAAGGGTTTGTCCACATTTATTCCTGGGTAACAGATTACTTGATATTTTAGATTTTACTGAAAAGTTATACTTTGGTCAAGATTGCTCTTAATTTAGGTTCTCAGGAGGTTATTTGGTCTATGAATCCTCCTTTGGAAGTCGTAACTCTTTCAAGAGGATCTTCCTCTGGTTTTATGGTAGCTATTTCCAATTTTTTCTTTAAAAAAAAAATTCAAAAGTAAGGTAAAATAATTTATTTTGAGAGATTTAGGTATTTTTTAATTTTTTTTAAATGTTCTTTTAGTGAATAAAAAAATTCAATTTACATTTAAAAAAATTAAGTGAGATAAAAAATTTAAAATATTTCTCAAAATTACCTGCATGCCCATTGTCATTTGTTACAATTGGCTACGAAAACGATCATATTTGAGCTAAGGGCGCCGATCCTTGTAGGGATAGCAATGAGATGGAAAATTCTCATTTTTCATTGAGATTTGTTCCGAACAGAATGAGAATTTCCCGATTTGTCTCCATATGGGGACGGGGATAGAAAATATTTTTTCTCCTTTAGCAGGGACGGGAAGTGTATTCCCCACCCCGTGGGGACCCTCATTCCCGTTCGCGTGGGGACCCATTATTATATTTAGTTAATTATTATATTTATTTAATTATTCCTTATATAAAATTATATTAATTAATAACATATATATATATATATATATATAATAATTTATTCAAAAAATAATTCTTATGAGGTTGTTAAAATTTATTGAAAATATTTATTAGATTAAATTTATTTAAATACTCATACTTTAATGTATGCTGAATTTTTAATATTTTATTCAAAAATATTACTAAATATTTTTTATGTATTAAAATATTTATATTTTAATTATGTTTGGTTAATGTTTTGTGTGTTTGAATTTATTAATATTTTCTAAATAAATTTTTTCATATTTTTAGCTATTATTTATGAATTTTATAAATATAAACAAATTTAGTAGAAACGGAGATTGCCACGGAAATAGGGATCTCCGCAGGGATGAGAATGGAGATGGAGACTAAATTATTCCGCATGTGAAACTGGGATGGGGATGAAAATTCCCCGCTAAGGTGGGGTGGGGATAGGGATGGTTTCCCCTACCCGTCCCATCCCATTGCCATCCCTAATCCTTGTTATTACGGTCGCCATTAACGTTCAGTCCCACCTCCTGCCGCAGCTCTTCCATGGCTTTAATTCTCAAAGTACCCCTAGATTTCACATTAACCACGAGATTGCCATCACGAAAGCTTCCAAATCCAGGCAATGCTTAACCAGAATAGCATTATTCATGTTTGGAATCAACGTAAATAAACAAGAAATCAAAATTAAATTATAAACAGAGAAGGATAGAAGAGGGTGAAATTTTGGAGGTTAGTGGTCGATATGAAGCAGAGGTCACGATATTACATGTGACGGACCGGCCATAATTAAGAGACAGTTATCTTTGAATAGTGAAAATTAATTAAAATGATGAAATTCAATTAGTTCAAATTTCTATTGGTTTTGATAATTAAAATTTGAATATTTCTTAATAGTTAAGAGATTTAAATAATTTATAAATTTAAATAATTTATAATTAAATAATTCTTAATCATTCATATTATAATATAAATTTAATTCATTAAAAGCTATTAAAAGATTACAATAATTTTATCAAACAATTATAATATTTTTCTGATTAAAAAATAATTTTATTAAGGAATTGTTAAAAGATAATCAATCGCCCCTTAACTAAGTGATTAATAGAATCTGGCACTAAATGAGGATTAGAGGCAGAATGGAAAACACATCAAGTCCTAAAGCATATTGTGCCATATGGTCAATATGATTGGTCTCCTCAATTCTTCCTCTTTCTATATGTGCGTGTGATGAATACTAAAGAGGTAAAAGAGTTGAATTGTAAATGGAGATTAAATATATACATAAATTTCATAAAATTATATAAAATTTATTTATAAATTTACAGTTTTGTATTTATTTTAAATTTAAATTCATTTAAAATTTTAAATAATTAAATTCGTGAAATTGAAAATAATTAAATCAAACTCTATCAAAATAATTGATATTTTCAAATAAATTTCACAATTTTAAACTAATAAATTTTAAATGACTAAAATATTTTTATTAACTTTAATATTTTATTCTTGAATTTTGGTGGATAAAAATATATCGATTAAAAATTGACACTTTTATTTGTTTAGCACCATTTATTTATTTATTTATTTATATTAAAGGTGAATCATATTTATGAGATGGGATCTTTAAATGACTTTATATTTTGTTTTAAATATTTTTATAAATTTTTTTATCCTGGCTCCTTCATATTTTCTTTTTTCTTTTTTTTATTTATTTTTTTATATATTTTGATTTATACTTTATAGTTTTTTAGTTTTTATTGTATTTTTTTTACTTTATACTCTATAATTACTTTTTTTTTTTTTTTTTAATTCTTTCATAAGTACAAGATTCTTAATAAATTTAATTATTTATGGCTAAGATTGTATTTTGTTTTAAAAAAAATAGTGTATATAAAAAGGCATTACTGATAAATATTAAATTAAATTTTAAATAATTATATTTTCATTGATGTAATATGTAATTTTTAAAAAAGAAAATAAGTAAATAAATAATACACTTATAAAATTATTTTTTATTAAGCGAAGTATTAAAAGAAATTATAAAATTATAAAAAATATAATATTTATTTTATTTGAAATGAATTTTATATTTATTATTTAATATATTATGAGAAATTATTTAGTGGTGAAAGTACAAAATAACTATTAAAATATTTGGATAATTTAATTATCTAGTGGGGCAACTGCCCCCACAACCATGCACAAGGATCCGCCACTGTTTAAAATATTATATCAGTGAAGAAATTACTTCTAGCTTCATTTTAAAAAATTCATTCGAAAGAATTTAATTCAATCTCATTTTGAAATCGATATGATATACACACTAAAATATTATTATTGTGTAAAATAAAAAATTAAATTAAATTTTATTATAATTATACCTATACTTATATAAAATATTATTGTGTCATATTCTCTGATTGGAAAAGAAGTTGTCATCGAGTTTAACTTAAAATGATATTTCTGGTCACTTGAAAATACTCAACAAGAAGATGTAACTTCCTAATTTTTATTATTTTTCCAATTTATTCAGTTAAATGAACAAAATTTTCAATTAAAATTTTTTAATGAACCTCGAGAAGTTTCAAATACGATATTTACAAATGGATCTTCAAATATAACAATATTGTATAATAGTTATTCTAAATATTATATACATTGATAATGATTTAAATTATTTTATTTTCTTAATTACACTTATTTATTTAATAATAATAAAACTTTAAGAGATTAAAACATATATTTATGTAATTAATTATAAATTAAGTTTAAGGGATGTTTGGATACTCAATTATAAAATTTAATTACCGTTTAAAAATATATATGTCCACAATTGAAAAATTATTGAGTGTTTAAATAAATATCAATTATCAATTTATCTTTTTCAAATTGACAAAATTTGATAGTAAATAGGAATTGCGATTTATCAACTGAAAAAAATATTTTTATTTCAAATCGACAATTATCAATCGCTGATTCAAATATTCTCTTAATATATTATAATCATTCAATTCGAATTTATAGTATAATTTTTTTTATATTTTAATTTTATTAACATTAACATCATTGATGCTTAATTTCAAGCAAATTTAAACCAGAATATTAATATGGATTTTATGGGGAAACTATTACATAGATGGCATAATTTTTATTTTAAAAAAAAAATATTAAAATTAAATACTGTGGTGGAGTCCGGAATTAGACATTAGCGCATTAGTGTTATTTGGAGAAAAATATATGAATTTTAGGATGTGTTTGGTACCATGTTAATAAAATGCAGTTAATAATTATAAGATTTATGCTTAAAGGAATAATAGTTACAACTCTAAGACCCCTTTAGAGTTGAAATAAAAAAGAAAAGGAAAGGAAAATGGGTGAAATAAGAATTATTTTTTTAAAATTTAATTAATTTAAAAAAAATATTAAGATATTAATTATTTTCTTAGACATATATTTCATTTTTTTTTTAAATTGAAAGAATTAAAGATTTTCATTTATTATTATTAAAAATAACTTTTAAATAACATTATTTTATTTTTAATAACTAATATTTTTTCTTATTCTTTAAACTTATTTATTAATTTTTTCTTTTTTTTTCTTTACCTATCTTTTGAATTAAAAATTATTATTTTTTCTTTTCTCACGCAAAAGAACTTCCAAAGAAAGCCTAATAAAAGAGTATTATGGCCTTTACCTCACCTCTTAGGTTAATGAATTAAAATGTTTTAAGGGTGAGACGTTAATTGAGTGAATTGACTTACCAAACGTAGTTAAAAGGAAAATAAAGTGTTACTCAGTAAATATTATCCTCTATTAGCATCAAAACAAACATAACTTTAATATTATAAATTGAAAATAATCAATGATAACAAGTATTATTATTAAGGAGATAATTTCACCGATCGTCCCTGAAATATTGACTAATGCACATTGTCATCTTTAAACTTTAAAACGTAACACAAAAGTCCTCCAACTTTTAACTTAGTTTCACTGGCAGCCTTATCCGCCCCAAACTTAAGTTATTTCTATTTTTACGCCAAAAGTCCTACTTTTCTTTCAAAAAAAATCGAAAAACCCTCTCTTTTAGGATCTGATACCATTCAGGTGAGTCTGTTCTCCCTCTAATCACTATGTTATGAGGCGAAATTACAGAGAACTACTCCTAGAGATCTTTTAAAGGGTTTTTCTTTTATTTCTGATTTCTTTCAGCTTTTTATACTCGTTGTGATAACGAGAGCTGGTAACAAGTTCTAAAGGGCCTTTGTTTTCAAGGAAAAATTCCTCAAATTCACTCTGTCTAAGAGTCAACTCTTCTAAATTTTTGAATAATTTATCTATAGAATTATTTAGAGAGTATAAACGATTTATAATAAAATTTAATAACCCTATTACTGGATCCTTGCCTACACCGTGATCTAGGTAATGACAATCAGGATAAGAGCAACTCGAAGAATTATTGATCATCTAATAAATGTGCAAAAGCACTAAGCCTTTCTAAATAATGGAAATTAATAAACTCAAATTCTTGGTTTAGAAAATTTTTAAGTTCAAAATCTCTTTTATTAGGCCTTTCAAGTCTTTCAATCATTTCTATAGCAACAGGTAATTCTCTTATTCTTTGTTCATAAATCGCAAAGAAAGGATCTTGCAGTATAAGACCGGCACTCAACTCTTCCCTCTTAGCCTGAGTTAAAGCTAGACCTCTAAGACAATTATTATTAGCAGATCGGTTGGAAGACATAAAAGTTTAATTATACAATTAAAATATTTATAATATATACCTTTGTAGACTGGGTCCACTAAGCTTCCGCAACAGCTTTAGCTTTCCTTCCAAGCTCGTCACTAGCAATCTCTTCAGAGAGGTATGGAGGATATGACTTACTACCATTTCTTAGTTAGGTCTTACTGCAACACTCCTGGATATCAGACCGTTTTGAAGGATGAAAGGTATATAGAAGCAAAATAATTACACATATAAAGACTTGGCAAAGATAGTTCTTTTAAAGAAACTCTGTATTTTATTTCACTTCCCCTTCTTCAATAAGCTGAAGAGGTATATATAGACTTTTTACAAACGAAGTTGGTGTCTGTATTACTATTTGCCAGCTCAAAAGAAAACTAGTATAATAATTAAGATGGGTAGCTGGAACAGTCTGCTAGCTTTTCCATATTTTAAAACAAAAATAAATAGTTGGTGCCTCTAGTACTGTTTTTCAGCTAGATTTGGTACAATAATTAAATAAAGACAAAGACTGCTTTAATTTTACAGCTAAGAGGCCAGTCTTTATCAGGGATACGTTCTTTTCATTGGGACCACAAATTTTAAAGCTACTTTGGCAGACAATGCTTTAACATTTGCAGCAACTTCTGAAAAGCAATTCCTCAATTATTACGCTGAGGCTGACATCATGGATGACGTTTTTTGTTACTCCATCTGTGAGTTACTGACTGGGGCATCCATGCTTTCTCTCAGCTCTGCATAACCCATAGCCATTTCCTCTACAACACGTTGCTCTCTGAACTGAGCAATCTTTTCCAAATCTTCATGGTTTCAGGTTGGAAATCCAGACTTGGATCTAAATCTATTAGTCTCAGAAACAACTTTTGTGCTTCTTGTCGTCCCTTAATCATGGACAATACTCTTGTAATAGGAGTATATTGGGACCAGATTGTAACAAACACTTTACCATCTCCGAGAACGACATAATTGCTTGTATAGATTGCCTTCTCCAGGCTAGCTTTGAAATTTTCAATTCTCACAGCTTGGGTAATAATCTTGTTTTCCTTATACATGGTAAAATAAAAATTTAAGTTCTGATTATTAACTTTCTATGGCTCAACAAATTCCTTAGCCATAACAGAACGGAGATTCCAAATTTGATAAGGATAACGAACCTTTCCATCCTCACCACAGTCCATAATTGTGCTAATAATATAACTGGTAATTATTCTTGAATCTGAACTCAAGAACTCTAAGGATTCCTACACAATTTTTGGAAGTGATTTACACAAATCTTTATCGTTTCTATTAATTTCGATAATTTCTGTCAGTCCTGCATCTGTGTAGCGAAGACTATCTTTCGTCATTTCTGAGAGAATTCTCAGAGTTAGGCCTCCATATCCTTTCCAATGGATGTATGGGTGTAACATAGAATATTCCTTGAGAGAATGATCTATCGAGTCCACTTTCTTAATTTTCTGGTATATGCCACTTCTGGCGAAATGTATGAACTCATTTCATCAAGAAGTATATCCCTCTCCATTACTAGCTGAAGGAAGTCTTCTTCATCCTTTTTACAGATTTCAAGTTGTTTTTCTAAATAAGAAATATATGAAACAACTTCATCTATAAAGTGTTGTAATTGCTTGAAATTTCTTTTGGCCAATCCTCCATGCAATCCAAAACACAACATAGATCCTTCTTTTGAAAGGCCATAATCGTACTTAATGAAGTACCAGGCATTTTCATCCTTGCAGGTGTTAGAAACCTCAGGGTTATCTACCCTTATAATTTTCATGAATTCTTCATGAATGTCATCAGACTCATTTTCTGATTCTTTCATTGTGATTTCCTTAGGAGATTGTTGTTTTTCCTGTTTTTTGAATTCAGTAAAAACAATGTCCCAATTTAAATCATCACAATCAGGAATTTCATCCTCAAAACCTTTTTTAGCTTTATCCTCTTTATGAGTTTGGTTTGGAATCTGTGAAGATTCACTGGTTTTTTCACTAGCCTTATGTTTGTGATCTGATAAATCACCAGAGTTTTTACAACTCTCCTCCTCTAAAGGAGTTTGATTTGGAACTTGTAACTGTTCAGCGGCACTTTCATTAGCCTATTGATTTGGAATCGATAAAGATTCACTGGCACTTTCAGAAGCCTCTTGGTTTAGAACTTTAGATTCCTTGGCACTTCCACTGGCCTTTTGGTTTGGAACCACTGAAGGTTCACCGGCATTTCCACCAGCCTTCTTTGAGACATCATGGCTACCCTCCTGTGAAGGAGTTGGGCATTTCGGCCTTCCCATAGAGGCCAATTCACCTTCATCTTTCTGATAAAGTTCCTCTCTGAATATTTTTACTTGCTCAGGAGTAAGGCCCAATTTTCTAACTGTTCTTTCGTAAAAATCTTCAGGAACTCGCGCTTTGGGTAACAGAGGATTTCTCTCTTTGTTTTTCTGGGCCAAGGATTTCTCCTTGGGCTTTTCGTTAACCCCTTTTGGGCTAACCAGTTCTTTTGAACTCGCTGGCTTCTTTTTAGAACACTCTGATGAGATGTATCCTTCAGCTTTACATATCCAGCACATAACATCTTTTAATGCTACAATTTTTCTTTTCGTTCTTGAAGAACTAGAGCTATCACTCTTGGGATCTTGTTTCCCTTTTTCAACTTTCTTCGTGCATTGCTTCTGAGTGTGGCCCTCCCTTTTACAGATCCAACATAGCTTGTTCTTGGCAGCAGGGTCCATCTGTAAAATTAGACAATTCACGAGAAAGAGAATCAGCTACTACATTTTTATCAGAAGGAATATATTCAATATCAAACCTGTAATATCTAAACTATTCTTGCAATCTTAAAAGTCTAGTTTGCCTAGCCTCTTTAAGATTCAGATTCATAAATCCTTTTACATAGGTTGAATCTGTTCTAATTACGAACCTTTTAGGAGTCAGGAAGATGTAAAATGCTTTTATACCATTTTTAACTGCTAAG
>CANXYC010845673.1:0-10025 GCA_948193065.1 Aleurites moluccanus | reverse complement strand
TACTTCCTGGTGTTCCCTTTGCCCTTATACCTCATGGAAACAAGATTTTCCAAAAGAGTACTTGTTTCCGCCTTTTCATTTTTGGCAAAACGTTTCTCAAGTTCTTCAAGGAACAATTTGGCATCAGCCTCTTCGGACATTGTGCCCCTAAATATTTTTGGAATTGCACGTTTCATGATCATAAGACTCATGTGATTTGAACGATCCCACTTCTCCAAATCCCTCTTATCATTAGAGGAACTTTCATTCGTAAGAGTAGGGGGTCGCTCAACCTGAATAGCAAAGTCTAGATCCATGCAACCAAGAACGATCATGACGTTCTCTTTCCAATTCTTAAAGTTTATACCATTAAGTACAGGAATGGAATTAATGTTAGCAGACACTGTAGCAGCAGAAGCATTTACTGAACCAATAACAAAACAACAAAACAACAATCTCACAATTAATAACTGAATTTAATATAATTAACTAATTCAAATAATGGTAATTCCCATCACAAGATACCTAACACAACATTGATATTTAGTCTTTGGACAGAAAAATCAATTCGCAAGTGGTACTCTTGATATAGTAATCAAATATTGACAATAAAATCCTGTCAAATAATAAGTCTTTCTTTGGACTGACTTAATGTTCACATGGAAAACCTTATAATTGTCACATATTTATCACTACAAATATATTTAAATTTCGGCCAAATAATAATCTTCCTTTGGGCTAGTTATTATTCGCATGAAATCCAAAAATACAATTATATATCTTAATATTTCAAATTAATCAATCTATACATAGAGGTTACTTTGGCAACATATTATTTTAATTAATTAAAATGAAATATTAGACTTCAAACAAAATATATATATATATGTATTGCCAAAATTTGAATCTAAAATTATATATTGAATTTAAATATATAACTTAATTTATATACTGATTATATTGAAATTACTATATTCATTGAATATAATATAGACTGATAATTTATCAATCTGATTTGCACAAAATTCACAATTATGAATATATATATATATATATATATATATATATACATTCAAGTAAATTGCCAGTATAGTTGATGCGGTTTTTTTTTTTAAACAAAAACCATATATACACGCAAATCGAGATAAATGAAATCAATATAGTATATATATATTCTCACAAATGCATAATAGAAATAATTGATCATTGTATCCACCGTAATTAAAAATCAATTTTATCGTCAACGGATGGAGAAACTCATATTACACAGTGGTGATATGCATATATATATATACAATAAATCAATTTTCTTTTAACTCGCTAATCTTATCGCAAAACAATATTCAGAATAATCAAATTGCAAGCCAATTAATCAACTAGTTTCTCAATAATTCAACATGAAGGGGCTCTGATACCACTTGTAGGAAATTAAATTTTTATTAAAACCCTAAATCTTCATGTTTAATTATAAAAAAAAAAAAAGAATTCTATATACGGAAGCGTACCTAAATCCATATTCAATGATGATGATTTTTCAGAGTTAGGATTTGATCTTCCAAATTGATGTGAACTATTTTCTGTAAAGAATAACACGTCTCTGTCAATTCTTTGATGATCCTTTATCAAAAAATTAAAATAACTGTTCACATCAATTGGGGACCATAACCCCACGTTCTTTTTTCTAAACTGCTCTTATTACTTATTTGCCCATCATAAATAAGAAATAAGACCCTAAGGATATCTACACTTAAAAATAATCTCCCACACTCAATGAGATGATTCATGCCCATTTAAATTTTATTAAACCACTTTAATTTGGGTCAAACCTCAAAATAGCATATGATATATATAATTAATATTATTTATATAAATTATACAATATGTATGTCCAATAAATCCTAACATTTAAAACATGGGCGGATTTAGGTGAGGGCGAAGGGGCACTTTTTCCTTTTTAATTTTTGAAAATTTTATAGAATAAATTATTATTTAGTCTCAAAAATTTGACAAAATTAATAAAATGATCCTTCTATTTCAAAAAATTAACTATTTAGTACCTAATAAAATATTATTTAGTCTCATTTTCTTTTATTTTCTTTATTTTTTTATTCACTTTCCTTTATATTTTCTTTTATTTTCTTTATTTTTTTATTCACTTTCCTTTATTTTCTTTCTCTTTTTTTTTTCGCTTTCTTTCATTTTCCTTCATTTTTTTTATCTAATTTCCTTCATTTTCTATAACATTGATATTGTTATGATTTTGATTATTTTTAATTGAAATATATATTTGATATTTTTATTATTTTATATTTTTTAAATAAGTTTATTTCATTATCGTAGTGGATTTTTTTTTTAAATTTCTACATTCGTCCATAGTGCTCTCTTCCTAAAATTCTTGAGTCTGCCCCTACTTTAAAACATCCTCTGATGAGGATATTAGTAATGCAGTAATGAAAATTTGCTATCCTGATATAGGAAAAGGTCCTTCTAATGAATTTATGTTGGAATTTTAGGATCTTGTAATTATTGGAATTTGGCTTAATCCCACTTCTGAAGATGAATAAGAAAAGAAAGAGCATATATATCAAATGGTTCCAGAGACAAAATGCTTTCAAAGTAGCCATCTGCTGCACTTGAAAGGCCGACCCACAATGAATGAAAAAGAGCCCAAAGGTTTCTATTTGATTCAGTTTAATTAATTTTGTATAATTTTGGTTCAATTTGATTTACTTTTTATTTAAAATTTGATTAGTTTTCTAAAATTTCTATTCAATTAATTAGGTTTTTTAAATTTTAATTTAATTTAAATCGAATCAACTGAATTCGAATGCTTCCATATTTTAAGGAAAAGCCATGCACAGCTAAGCCCACGACTTTATAATTGAAGCCCAACACTTCAAGAAGCTCAAGTCTACCCAAGCTGCCAGCAGTCCATAGACCATAAAAAATGACAACAGTAATTGCTTGGTTTGTTTAATTGATGATTATGGTGGCATTTTCTTGTGGAATCCAACTGCCAGGCGCTACAGAGAATTTCCAAAGTCTAATTATTGTGTTTTGTATGGTATGTACTTTCACGGACTTGGTTACAATTTATTTACAGATAATGTATTATTGATATCATGTACAGGTTAAGTAGATTCATCCCAGTAAAAAGAAAAAATCTCATTAGTTTATAAAAAATTTTAATTTTTTTTTTACATAAAATTAATTCTAGGTCCATTTAGATATGAACAGTACTACTTGGTGGCTTGGAAGAGCCATAAGAAGGACAATCGGAATTAAAGATAGGTAAGCAGGTCAAACAATGGCTATTTCACGAGTCCGAAAAGGAGATTGAGGGGTTATTGTATAAAATTCAAAAAATATATTAGAAATTTTATATATTATATTTATCGGTCTAAATTTAATGTATTTTTAATATATTTTTTTTCTGTATAAATAATTTTTATTTAGTATAAAAAATATATCAATATATTCATTACATCAAATATTATCAAAATATAATTATTTAAAAATTTTATAAAATTTTTTAAATAATTAAAATGGATCACATGAAGAACTGCTGTGTAAAAATACACAGCAGCCCTCTAAAACCAAAGGAGTCTCCAACGGGTCTTAAAATCTTTCTATCCCAACTAATGTGTTTATCTCTAGTTGAGAGCGGTAAATAAAAAAAATCAAATTACACCATCACTATAATAGGCAAATGTTTCTTTTTCTCTTCCAAAACTAAGTTTTATACTTATATATTTTAATATATTTTTTAAAAATATATCATATTGGCTTTCTCAAAATTTTAAAAATTTTATTTTAAGACCCTCGAAATTTTAAAATTTTATCAATCAATTACTTATGTATTTCATAATTTTTTTAAAATATATATAAATTGCTCTAAATTTTAAGATTTTATTTACTATCAATATGTTATTATATTTATATAAATAAATATTTTAAAATATAATAAGAACACTAAAAATTTTAAAATTTGTTATGTTAACGTTACAAACTTGAATATTTTTTTCATAATTATTTTTAGCCCCAACTCTTATATTTGAATTCCCATTCTATATTCAGGATTATTTTCTTAGCTTCGTTCCTGAAAGAAACTATAGTTGAATTCTACACATTAAAATCAAGAACCTGGAGAAGAATTGAAGGCATTTATTTAGTTCCTGAAAGCCGATCAAAGAATTTTTAGGAATGGAGCTTTATATTGGTTGGTAGTGAAAGAAAAGAGTTTATACAATTGTCGCATTTGATATAATGGAGGAGAAATTAAGGGAAGTCTTGAAACTACCAGAGCATATGATTCCAAACTTTTTTTGTTGAAAGTTTGGATTTGTCAGGAATTTATTTGTGTGTATTTGTTGAACATAGAGAAACCTGTTTTGAGGCTTTTGTATTGAATTTAAATAATGGGATTGAATGGAGATTTAATTTTCATCATGACAGATTTGGTGGATATATATAGCTTTGTGCTTGATAAAGAATGGAGAAGTTGTTATGGATTCTGATGGATGGAAAATTTACTTGTATAACCCAAAACAAAAGAGACTGAGTTATTTTAAAGATAATCATCACGATTTTGAATCACAATTATATGTAGAAAGAAATCACAAAGTTAAAAAATTAATATTGAGTGAGTCGAAAATTAATATTGTCTAAATAATTAAATTTAAATGAGTTAAATGAAATTTTTTTTTATAAATTAATTATATTTTTAATTAATTTTTGGTGGGTCAAAAATTAATTTTGTGTAAAAAAATTATACTTAAATAAATTAAATAAATTTTTTTCATATATTAATAAAATTTATATTTTGCCATAGTGACTCTGATTCATCTGAATCTTATGAAGACTCTATGCCTGGTAAAAAATCTAATTTCACTCAATTATTAAAGATTGTCTAGTTTACTTAGGAAATGAAATGAGAATGAAAATAGATGTCTAAATTCAAAAATTCTATTATAAGGCTTTTTTTTTTATATTAAAATTGTACATAAAAATATATATATTATTTTAACATAAAATAATATATATAAATCTCATAGCGAGACAAATGTGATTTAAGAGACTACACAATAAGATTTTGTTTCTTTTTGTTTTTTGGGATACAAACTTTCTTAAATTGTATAATATCATAATCGCAATAAGCTTTTCTAATGTTTTTGTTTTTGTTGTGTATTGTGTTGTAATTATAAAGTATAAAACCAACAAGAAAAGCTTTTTAAATTACTATGCTCATGAAGAAAATTTTAGCCACTATATATATATATATAATAATTAAATATATAAAGTAAAAAAAAATAAAAAACATTTTATTGATTAAATAGTATTTGTCAAATAAATTTATAATTCGATAAAAAAAAGTCTGTATAAAATAAAAATATATATTTTTTAATTCAAATATGATATTTTTTTTTTTGAAATAAAATTAAACAAAAATAAATTCATGGGATGTTCAATCTTATTTTTTATATTCATAAACTAACATATAATAAAATTATTGAATTTTTACTAAAATATTATAAAAAAATAAAATTAAAAAACAATGAAAATCCCACACACAAGGAAGGGTAAAGCATGACCTTCTATTGGTTATTATTATTATTATTATTATTATAAACGTACGAGGAATCTTAATATCATAAAAAAATATAAGATTAATTTTCATTCACACGTTATTATATCATAAAAAATATAAGATTAATTTTCATTCACACGTAATTGTTAGTATTGAAATAAAAGAATTTGATATGATGAGAATTTAAATACAAAACTTTTCAATATGAATCGTTTTATTTTAAAAATTTAGCTAAATCAATTTTTTTTTGGCTCATTATTGTTATTATTAAGGCCTCAAATTGTTTTAAAAATATGGCCTACAATCTAGAAGACAGAGACTTTTGCATACCATCACGATCCTATTTGCTAAATACCAGAGACAAACTTACAATTATCTGCGTTCACAATGTGCCTATGATGTAACACCCGTATTTCGTTTGTAGAAACAATATTTCTATAAATTCTTGATTTTAGCTCTTTCCTTAATCCAACATTCCATAATCCATTTTCTACACTTTCCTTCTCAAATTCCTCAAAAAAATGGCTTCCACAACCAAAGAAATTGACAGAGAGTTCCCTTCTCTTATCCGTCTTTACAAAGACGGCTCAGTCGAACGACTTTTCGATTCACCATACATGCCACCATCATCACTAAACCAAGACCCAAAAACAGAGGTCTCAGTCTCATCAAAAGACATAACAATCTCTCAAAATCCCAAAATCTCAGCTCGTCTCTATCTCCCAGAATCAACACAACCCAATCAAAAACTCCCAATCTTAGTATATTTCCATGGAGGTGGTTTCTGTTTAGAATCTGCATTTTCTTTTTTCTACCACCGTTACATGAACTCTCAAGTATCAGAAGCTCAAGTTCTTGCAATCTCTGTAGAATACAGACTTGCACCTGAGCACTCTCTCCTTGCAGCATATGAAGATTGCTGGGAAGCTCTTCAATGGGTTGCTTCTCATTTTTTACCAAATTCAAATAGTAATTCAGAATCAGAACCATGGATTTTACATGGAGATTTTGATAGACTCTTTATTGGAGGAGATAGTGCAGGGGCTAATATAGCACATAACATAGCTTTAAGAGCTGGTGTAGAAAAATTGAATAATGATGTTAAAATTTTCGGTGCATTCTTGGCAAATCCATATTTCTGGGGATCAAAACCAATTGGAAATGAGTGTATTGAAAATCATGACAAGAGTTATGCTTGTTTGATTTGGGATTTTGTTTACCCTTCTGCACCTAACGGTATTGATAATCACTTGATTAATCCTGCTAGTTCAGGAGTTGCTAGCTTGGCTAGACTTGGCTGTTCTAAGTTGCTTATTTGTGTTGCTAGTGAAGATGAGCTTAGAGAAAGAGGTGTTTGGTATTATAATTTGGTGAAAGAAAGTGGATGGAAAGGTGAAATAGAGTTGTTTGAAGTGAAAGGAGAGGTTCATGATTTTCATATATTTAATTATTGTGAGAGTGATAATGTGAAAATTATGATCAAACATTTGGCTTCTTTTCTCAATAAAATTTAATTAATAAAAAAAAAATAATTATTCATAATTTCAATTATGTCATTTTCTTATTGTAAAATTGAAGAAGTGCATACAAATAACTAAAAAATATTGTGTTTGTGATTAGAAGTGTATCATATCAAAAGAATTGAATAATTTAATTTTGTGTTAAGACTACTTGAGAAAATTGTGGTGTCCAGCAAATACAATGATGAGGCACCTCCTTGGGTCCTATTCAGGATGAGGTCAAGATTCAAACAAAGAGCACTCTAGTCTATTCAAAAGATAAAATAATTTAATGGAAATGTAAAAAATTATTTTGAGAGTGTCATTATTGATAATTTCAAACAAGAAAAGCAATAACCAATGAAAGTGAAACACCTAAGCTACGCATCTACAAGACTTTGATCTTCTAGAAGTCTTTGACGACTAGGACATCGCATAATTGATTTATTAAAAATTTCTTTATTTATTTATTTATTTTTAATTATAGGTATTGATCATCTTCCAAGAGAAAAAACTCATTAACAAGTACTATGGATTGACCTCAAAACATGCTTAATGGGCAAATACATTACTTAATTCTATCTTAAAAAATTTTATCTGTATAACTACATTCACTTATCTCATAAATTAATTTAATAAATTATGAGATATTTTAATTAATATAATTTTTTTATTTATTTTTATTTAATAAAAAAATATAAATATTATTTTTTTCTATATATATTTTTATTTTATTATATTGATATATACATTTAGTATAATTAAAAAATTTTCGTTTATTGATTATTGTGATTTTATTTTTTTATATATACAAATTTTTATAGGAGAATAAACATCTAAGCTTTTAATTTTTTTTATATTATAAAATAAGAATTCAAATTTTTATAAACTGATTATTATAGTTATTGCTCTGTTTAGATAATACATAATAATTTGTGGGGCTTCAAATTAAAATGTCTAAATTATGCAGGAACCAAATTTGTAATATTCTAAAATATTAAGATCTTCATGGATTTGTTTGGTTTTTTTTTTTTTTTTTTTTTTTTTTTAAATTGTCCATAATGTATAAGGAGATGGACCATCCCATAAACCATTACCATGAATTTAAAAATTTGGGCTTTAGCGTGCTTTTGGGTTTTGGGCCTAGAGTACCCTTAGCATTAAAAAAAAAAAAAAAGTAACGACACAAATCACTCGGTAGATCATGTCGTTTGGATAATTACGGTCAAATACTCGCCTAAAACGACCTGCCCTTTATGCGTCACAGGGGTAATGTTTTCTTTTTCTTTTTTTCTTTTTTTAATAATGAAATGATAAATCAATTCTGAATTTATTATATAAGAGAATATATATTTACCATTAGAATATATCTGGATACGCTCACATGTCTTATCTTAAATTGGAAAAAACACTACATTTGCAACAAAACATATATATAAAAATAAATATGAATAGCATAATGTTAAGCAACTGCAGATAAAAGCTTTGAAAAATCCTTGTAATAATAATTAATCAAATAAAATTAGATGAACTATATTATTTATTAAAGTAACTACTAAACAAACACAACAAAGACACGTAATCATGCTGGCTGGGGATGTAGGTGTTAAGATGCTAAATTTAGAAATGAATTTTAGCGTGGTGCTTCTGATTCTGGAAGAAGCTTTGAAGACAGATATTATTGCTAATTTGGTGAATACTTGTAATACTACTATATTAGCAAGAAGTTGTAAATTGTCTAACCAACATTTATGATAGCAACTTCCACATAATTAACTAATTTCTTATGGATTTGAAATAGATATTATTTGCTAATGTTGTTGGAGTTATCTGAACCCATTCCTAATTTGTGTTTTTTTTTTTAATCCTTGTTAAACATATAAAATAATTGAAGAAAAAAAAAAGAAAAATTAAGTGTAAATCACACTCATAAAATAGAAGATGTTAAATGAATTAATATATAATTAAATTATCTAATTTTAATAATTAATTTTTCGAGATTTGTATTCATAAAATTATATAAATTTCAACATTTATAACATGATATTCAAACAAATTACAATTACTTAAAATTTAATAATCTATTTTGTTCTACTAAAAAAAGACACATAACCATATGCTAAAAATTCTAAATCTTAAATAACATAAATTATTAAAATGAAGACAACATAATAGCTAGAATTATAATTAACACCAATTAAGATAAACAATGTAATTAACATGATCCTTATTTAATTATTTAATAAAATAATTTATTATGGGAGCTTATTAACTTTCCGGTATCGGTAATCAGCAAAAGTTTTGGTGGATTTTTATCATCCATAAGCTCTCAAATGGGTTGAGGGGGCTATTGTATATTTTTACACAGTAGCTTTTCATGTGACTCATTTTAGCTATTTAAAAATTTTTAAAAAATTATATTTTGATAGTATTTGATATAATGAATTTATTGATGTATTTTCCATGCAAACAAAAATCATTTGGACTACTAAAAATGCATAAATCTAATGCATTTTTAACAATCCAAATGATTTTTGTTTAGCATGATTTTTGGTCATCTTAGTACCATAACCTTCAAATTTCCCTTTACTAGGGTCATTTGCGTAGGATTCTTTCTCCTCTTGTGGCAGTTCAAAGAACTCTTGGCCAACCTCTTGCAGCTGTTGGATCAAAGATGATGGTATCCCATGATCTGTCACCAAAAAAAATCCCCATTCGTTACTTGCCTTGTACACCTCGTTTACCACAACTTCATGTGGCTGTGACAAGGAAATCACCGGCACCGGCACCCCTTCAATGGCTTTGGTGTTTTCCGGCCGTTCATGGGCCGGTCGGATGAATTGGGCCGGAAGTTCCTTAACCCCGCCGTGGAATAGGGCTTGCACTCTTCGTTCCTCCATTGCTACAAATTTTAGAGCTTTTCTACTTTTGTATTGTGATGATATAAAATATTGTAGGAC
>CANXYC010845189.1:0-21534 GCA_948193065.1 Aleurites moluccanus | reverse complement strand
GAGTATATTCTAGAGCTCCGTGGTTAGTCAATTAGAGGATGATAATATTTTGATGTATGAACGGTTATCTTTTAGGATATCTTGTTCCTTAGTGATGTGAGATGCATCTTTTGATCAGTAAGGAACAAGAGAATATTATTCATGGAATGATATAGTAAAGAAATGATTTATGTTTGAATGGATTATGATATGATATAATTGTATGTAAGATTCAGAATGTGGGAGTTCTACGAGTTTATGGTGGCCTTAAGCCTACCCTTGCCCTAGGACCGTCGCACCACTGGAGTTGGGGTGTGACACTTATGTTGTAAACAGACTTAGTAGGTATACACAAAATCCTAATAGAGATCATTGGACTGCCTTAACTAGAGTTCTCAGATATATGAGAGGTACTATGAACTTAGAATTACATTATTTAGGCACACCTGCAGTCTTAGAAGAGTATACAAATGCAAATTGGATCTCAGATTCTTATGAGACCAAATCCACTAGTGGATATGTGTTTACTTTATGAGGAAGAGCGATTGCATGGAAATCCTCAAAATAAACTTATGCAACATGCTCCACTATGAAGTATGAATTTATTGCCTTAGAGAAGGCAGGTTTTGAAGCAAAGTGCCTCAGAAATCTTTTAGGAGATATTCCCTTATGGGCAAGACCAATTACATCTATGTCTATGTATTGTGATTGCCAGGCTGCCATTGAAAGAGCCAATAACCAGATTTATAATGGCAAGAGTAGACATATACATCTAAGACATAATATTATGAGACAGTTGTTATCTGATGGGGTTATATCCCTTGATTTTGTAAGGTCAGAGCTTAATCTTACGGATCCACTGACCAACCCACTTAGCAGAGTACTGGTGAAAAGTACATCAAGGGTGTCACACCCCAACTCCAGTGGTTCGACGGTCCTAGGGCAAGGGTAGGCTCAAAGCCACCATAAACCCATAGAACTCACATATCATGGATCTCATATACAATTATATCAATTATAAACATCATATAATATCATACAATGATCATTTCGATAAATCCAATTAAACATAAATCATATCTTTACTATTATCATTTCATAGCTTTCTCTTGTTCGTTACTGATCAAAAGATGCATCTCACATCACTAAGGAACAAGAGTACCCAAAAGGTAATAATTCATACATCAAAATATTATCATCCTCAAATGACTAATTACGGAGTTCTAGAGTAAACTCCAATACATATTGTGCCATTTTACCATACAATGAATATACAAAATCATATGTCAAAATAATTACAATGAAGGCTTCTTGGAAAAACGAGTCAAGAAACTTAATCTTCCCTATTAGCTCCTTCACAAGCTACACTATCACCTGAAATCCACAGAAGATGAGTGAGCCTTCAATTCAGTAAGATATGAACATGCAATAAGAAAGAAATACACACACACACACACACACACACACACACACACACACACACACACACACACATATATATATATATATATATATATATATATATATATATAATCCGAAAGAAATATCAATATCAAGAACATTGTTACAAATCAGAATGTGGCTAGGCTTACAAGAATCAGAAGTGCTCACAATTGAATAGCACTATCACATATCATGGTAGAACTACAGAATGAATCAGTAGCCATGCTACTTATCATAACAGAGCTCATCAGTAGTCCTTGCTACCTTATTGCAAACGCATGCTTGGCCAGGCATACACCTAGAGCTCGTGGTCCCCTCTAGGTGGAACATTGGTATAGTAACCCTACCAGCTAGGTTCCTAAAGTGCACAATGAACCAATGAATTTACTCTCATTGGGAAGAGCGTTCTATCCATAGGGTCATATGGTTTCATTTCACAAGAATATATTGGTCGCAAGACCATCAATATGTATCATAATTTCAATCAATTTTTAACAAGTAATAAACAAGTAGGAATCTTGTGAACTTGATCCAAGAAAGTTGATCAAGTCACTTTTATTATATACATATATTTAGAAATCACATGTAATAACTGCAAATTTTCAGTTCAATGGTATCATAGAATTTATCATTTCGTGGTCCGATAATACAATATTAAGCATGAAAAAAATTTTGTGGGTGAGCATTAAGAATAGATGCTCATATTATTTCAAAGAGATAGCAAGCAAATGTAATGTTCATACTTACCTCAACACAGTTTTTCCTTAAATTCCCTTTAACAGATTTCTCACTCCAAACTCCTCAATTACTTTGGTTTCTTTTTCCTAAGAAATTTTCCCAAATATATAAAATTAGGGTTTTCCTAAATCAATAATATTCAAAATGATTTCTTAATAATTAACCATCTTAGAGTTTTTATTTTTCATTCCTATCATCAATTTAATTTATCTCTTAAGGAAAAATCTGCATTAAATACGAATTTACTGTTCATGTTACTATTCATGACAGTCCATTAATTCAGATTCCTCCAACATTAATTACAATGTATAACTTTAAAATGTTTGCAATAAATTCTATATACCCTTAATTCATTATTCTAACTGCCATATTAAACAAATCTAAAGAAAAAATGAAATTTGAAGAAATTTACCTTATTTCTCCAAAAACTGATCCACTGAAATATCTTGCTTAAATCTGATAATTTCTTCCTTAAAATATGCTAATCTAGAATTCTAATGCATTAACTTGAGTATTAATGCCTTAGACAAGAAATGGAATTGATCTGAGAAAAGACCGAAGAAGAACGAAGAAAGAAGGAATACAATCGTGCAGAAAACGCGGCTAGACACTGAGTTAAATAGGCCACTGCCCCAAAATCGCGCTTGCCAGCTAGCCTTGCCAATCCTACCTCGGCAATGCTACCTCGCATAAACCAGATCGCCATTCCCACTTCGCATTTTCCCAGCGCAAAAGTCACTTCGCTAATCCAGCTCGCATATGTCACCTCGCATATGCTGCCTCGCCAAACTCTCCTCGTGAACTCTTCCTCGTATATGCCGCCTCGGCAATGCCTCTTTGCCTCTTCGCTAACTCGTTTCGCCAAACTCTACTCGCGAATTGCCATTTCGCACATTCCCTCTTCGCATACTGCCTCTTTGCATAATGCCACCTCGCCTTTCCTCTTCGCTAAATCCTCTTCGCATATGCTACCTCGCATATGTATCTTTGCCATTTGCCACTTCGACAATCTCACCTCGCCACTTCGCCACTTCACCAGCTCGCATTGCCAGCTCGCAAAATGCCAGATCCTACTAAGGTAAAACTCTTCCTCGGCAACTTATACTTAACTGGCTCGCAAAAGAGCTACAAACGTCCAAACTTTCTGATTCTTTATGCCACTTAAAATAGACATATAAAGTATCAACATATCCAAAATTTAAATTACAGAGACAACCACACAGACCATGGTGACTCTCCAAAGGTCACCCAGACTTACTGCCCCAAAATCCATCCGGATAGTCCTGATAATTTCCATTCTCCACTGAGTTACACTTATCCAAAATTCCTAAAATTTTACATCCAATATTACAACACACAAAGGAACATTTCTCATGTTCACACCTTTGGATCAAACTGTCTCAGTCATTCCCAGAAATTCCAAATACACATAGACTTCCTGCAGAAATACTCAATCAGACAAGTCCTGCTCAAAGGGATATAACTCATAACACACACAGAATTTTGCTAAGAAATTTTACAAAATTTTAGATGAGACATAGATTCACAACTTTTATGTTTTACACTTTACCAAATTATTTCTTTAAAATCATGCAATCAACCTCACCAAATCTTGCAACTGCAACTAGAAATTCTGGATTTCTCAAACATTTATATTTGAAATTAATTAATTCATCAAACATACAATTAATAAAATACAACAAAATGGCAGATATTACAAAGAGGGATGAGACTTCTGCCTATAACATAGATCGAAGTGATGGTAACCCAACCTATATGATTGGTGATGCCATGAAGGAGGTTCGTATGGGTAATAACAACTCACTGGACGATCTAGAGGCGTTACCCACTTTATATATATGAGTCCATCCCTATGGTTTAGGCTAGTGTACTGCTATAATGGTGAGGTTGAGTAGTTCTACTGCGATGAGGTTGAGTCTATATGTGACTCTTAATGCTTATCCATAGTCCAGATTGGGTGATGTACATGACTATAGAGTACACTTGATGGAGGCACCTAAGTGAGTGTGCGGTGGGGCCGCTTTTATAAGAACTAGGCAAGTATCTCTAAAGCACTCATGAGTTCTAGGTATAGGCACACGGCCAAAATATGCCAAATTGCGTTGAACAGCTTATACGTGAGATTGTGATGTGAGTAATATGTACTTCTGTTTCACATTAAAGGGTGGAGGTTCATAGAAACTTTATGTTTACTAAAAACTCGTGATTCAAGTCATATATACTCTATGCATTGGTTCATAGTCCAAAATATATTAGTGCTTATGCGTTAGAGTTTCTTTGATTTTGATCAGACACTTTCATTTCCTAATATGTTCTCATTACTTTTAATATATCCTTTGATATATGTGGGGATTGTTGTATATATAATATATAAGTGGGTATATCAAAAGATATTCTATCCCACATTGAAATATTACAAACTCTTATAAGAGTATATATTGACTATTACACTTCATAGTCAAATAAGGACTATTGAGTGGACCATACTATGCATGTGGCATGAGTTGGTGCACACCTTATATCACATGCGGGCGCGCCCCTTAACTCGGCTTGGCGCGGTGGGGTGGGGTGCGCACGTGTAAAACGAAAATACTATTTTTATTTTCTTTTTTATTCACCCAATCTTAAAACCTATTTATTTTTCCTAAACTGAAAAATCTTCTTACTAATGATTATGACCGTTGTTTCTTTATTTCACCCAATTATGGCATTAAAACTTTGTCTGTGAATATTGGTTCTTTTCTCCTATAAAGTACAGTAAGGAGAAGTCTTGTAAACACACAGAAAACACACAGAGTCTTTCCAATTCTTTCCAGTCTGATCAAAATAGTTTTAAAGCTGTTCCTGGAGCTTCTTTATTCTTGTGCTTGAGTCAAGAAAGCTATAACTGTTGAATCCTATAGGTGATTTTGGTTGAAACCTATGAGTATTAGTGACTTACTGAGGGGCCAAAATATTCCTTAAAGACAATGATATATCACGCCTCAGCTAATCAGATAAGCTGTTTTGATATTATTTCTATTTTACTTCGTTCTAAATAAATTGGTGATTATTTCTGGTTTGTATTTTTAATTCTGGTTAATAGCTAAGAAACAACACTCTTTTCAATTCTGAATATTTTATTTAGATAAGTCATTAAACTTATTCTTAGTTTATTACAATTGAGTTATATATATTTTGATTATTTGATTATTAAAAATTAATTTTAAAGTTATCAAAAGAAAAATAGTATTGAGTTAGAATATGTTATGAATTTCATTATATGGTTCTATTCATGATTTATATTATATATGGTGAATAATTAGGCAAAAATCTTGCTTGGAATAACTTTAATTTCTGGAGTTATTTTGATTCATGGTGTAATTAAATTATATTTGATTTATTTTTTATGGTTATTTAATTTTGAGGTTAGGTAGTAGCTTGAAATTATACAGTTATAGTAAATTTAAAATTTTATAATTTAATATTGTAGAATAATTAAATGGTGATATTTTTATATTATTTGATTTTGGATGCTAACTTTAATATGTTTAAATTTCGTGCTGATCCAACAGTCAGATCGATTTTTATTAGATAAGATATGATAACTATCCGATTAGAAAATCTGTATAAATTAGTCTCTAAAAAATAATTATTTGAGAGTATAAATGATGTTCATTTCAACTAAAATTTTACTGACATATATCTTAGTATGTTACATATGTTCTTTAATTATTTTAGAATTTTTAAGATAAGTTTTTTGAGAGTTTTAATTTAGCTGCCATTATTTGGTGAGTTTATTGGACAACTGTATTTGGAGTTAATTTTGGATACCTTAATGAAGCCCAATGTAACACTTTGAATATTTCAATAATTATAAATAGGACTCCATAATTAGTATAATTAATTTTATAGTCATTAATTAAATAGTTAAACGTAAAATAGCAATTTAGTACCCAAAATAGATAGTTAAAGGTAAAATAATAGTTTAGTACCTAAAATTTAAATTTTACATAAATTACATAATTAAACTTAGAATTTCACCAAATTAATTATGAGACCTAAAATTTATATGACAAATAAATTATGGAAATTAGTAGTACCTAAAATGAGTTTTGAGGCCAAAGAATAAATATTAAATCTTTTGGGTCAAATTTATAAATAATGAAAGTTGAGGGCTTAAAGTGAAATTATCAAAACTTCATAAATATCTCAAAATTCCACATAATTCTATAAAGCTCCAAAATTTCTCCTTCTTCCCCCTACATGGCCGAAATCTCCATCACTATTTCTTCCTTCATTTTTTTTTCCAACAAAAAAAAAATCCTTCATTAAATCAACTCTAAATTTGAATCCCATAATTTTTATATATAGTTTAATACCTAAAAACACCTTAGACATTAAAAATTTCCATCAAAACTCTAAAGAAAACCCTAAACAATTCAAGGGAGCTAAGTTAAGTTTTTGAAGAACTTGAGGTAAATTAATTTCTTTTGCTTTCTTTCAATCAATAATGAGTTCTTTGGTGATTATATATCAATATATTAGCATCTAGATAGATATACATAATTATAAGATACTTAGAACTTGAATTGGTAGTTATGCCAAAATCTAATTTTTGGTATAAATGTGTATAATTCAAATTGAGCTTAGATTATAATTCTCCATATTTAAAATAGCCTAAAACATGTTAAATATATATTGTAGAACCAAAGAAACAAGGGAAAGAGGATGGTGATGGTGGAGAAGAACAATTTTGCTTAATGTAAGGAATTGAAGTTCTAAAGTGATTTTGATGCAACTAAGCTACTATGTGAGTTATAAATACATCCTAAAGTCTATTTGAACCCTTGGTTCATTTGTGAAGTTCATCCCCCATTTAACCCTAGTTTGGCCAAAATTCCCTTTGTATTTTCTTTGAAAATTTTGCTACTTTTTGCCTATAATTTTCCTTGAATTATATGTTGTTGGAACAAATTGAATGCTTGAATTATATTGAGTTGTTGCTAAATGATCAATTGGTATCATGAAAAATTAACCTAAACCCTTTTTAAATTGCTTGAAAATTTTGCCTATCATATGCTTGCTAAAATGTCTCACCAAAATCAAATTTGACATCCACCAAATGTTTAATACCAAAGTAATTGTCATTTAATATATTGACTCCTTTGGAATCCAAACCAAACCTATCCATGAGAAATTAATTCTATAATATGTGAAAATTTCTTATTTATTTTTTATTGAATGTTATTGAATACCCAATTTGATTTTGGTGATTTAATGTGACTTTACCTTATAACATTCACATTGAATTGATCCCTAATTATAAATTTTTTCTTATTGAATTGAACTTTCTTTGACATAACAGAACTACCATCTGATGGGGGTAAATACCATCGGCAATGTATACATTGATTATTTATTAACCCTAACTAGGAAGGGTTAAGTTCTGGCCATAAGGTTTGATCAGCTTTATGTCTTTTTATGAGTTTAAGCTACTAAAAATGTAGCTAATGAGATTTATATAAGTACAAGGTCCTGTATCTATTGTGTTTTGCTTTCCTTTCATACAGCCTATTTATCGAATTATATGACCTCAGTTACCTTGCCTATTTAATTGCTACTTGTTGTCTTGACATGAACATTTAGTAGATTATTTGTATCCTACCTAGCTCTTTTATGCATAATGACATGTTTATAACTCACTGAGTTGTAATACTCACTGTGAGGTCTCGTTCGAGGCCTGCGTCCTGTCCAACTAAATTAAAATTGGGAATGCTCATTTTGGGACGATTTCTCAAGGATTGAGACGAACCTAGCGCCTTTTATTTGAAAATAATTTTGAGTTTTGAAGAAGCCACCTTAAGTTATTTTTATTGAAAAAACTTAAGGTAAAAACTCATTTTGACTCCAGTTTTATCCCAATGGAAAAATGTGCATTAGTCTTTGAAACCAAAGAGGATTCGGGGACTAAGTTTTCTATTGAACTTGGCTTCTAATTTTAACCTTGATTTAAAATATTTTTTTTTGAGTAATTTAAAGAATGATATATATAAAATGAACATATAAGATGAACATATAAGATGAACACATAAAAAGAAGTTAAGCAATAGAGCAATAAAAGAACGATAAAGTAAATTATTATATTTGAAAACCCAAAATAAGGGATATCAACTCTAGCCCTTATGGATTCTAGGTAGATCACACATTCTCCAAAGATCTGAACATGATAAAATACAATAAACAAAGTAAAAGGAAAAATATGATTTTTAACATTTTTGGATTTGAAGCTATTATACAGCTTGCTTGCGTATCCCGTTGAATGGAAATCAAAACTCACCCAGTTCTTCCTTCTTGCAAATGAGGGTCGATTTTATGCCCAATTGATCATGTTTTGGTTCTTTATTTTGATGCTTTATCAAACTAAAGAAGATGAGTTGTTTATTTTGATGCTTTATCAAAATAGGAAAAGATGAAGTTTATGGGTTGATACCTTTTGCCTTGGTGTTTAGGGAGGCAACGGACGGAGTGCTCTTCTGGATCAGAGCTCCACCTTGAATTAAATGACGCAAGAGGGATTAGTCAAACTGCCTTTTACCTGACAATTCAAAAGATAAGAAAATAAACAAATGGAGTAACTTTACGTTAGTCAAACTTTGGGGCTCCACACGCCCTAAAAGCCCTTTTAAACTCAAAAAGGAACTTGAATAAAGAAAGAATAAGTATATGAGGGAGAAGAGAGTAAAATCAAATAGTCAAAAATCAAACTAGATGATTTTTTGTGTGTTTTTCTGTCTTTTTTTGTGTGTTTCAATGTGTTTAGTAAGGAGGGTCTCTCTATTTATAATAGAGAGCTGGGGTTCGAATTTCATCATTTCCATATGTGGGATTTGGTGAAAAAGACCTAAAAAAGGAAAGTTGCCACGGGCATGAAGGGGCAATGTCGCCGGAGGGAGTAGCGGTGCCGCAGCCTAAAGAGGGTGGCAGAAGGACCAAAGGAGGGCGGCAGCCTTATTGGCACATAGGGTTGTCATCCTAAAGGGAGGGCGGCACCGGGGGTGGCGGCACCGCCAATGGCTTAGGGAGGCGTCGCCCAACCCTTGGCAGCACCACCCCCCTTAGGGGCGGCAGCACTGGCCCAATCCCTTTTCTGACATTTTTCGAGTCCATTGGTCGATAGGTTCTGTTTCGGTAAGTGTCATTTGGCTTAGCACAAGTCCGAGGGGTATAAAAAAATTGGTGTTCACAGCTGCCCCCATCACGGCTGTTCATCTTAGATGATAGATGTGATGTTAAAGAACTGGGTTGTTTTTGTATGTTTGAAACAAAATAAAATATTTTCTGATCACATTTTATAGTGTATGGAGGTATACAGGTCTGATCTGTCAACTTTTCATTTTTTATGATATTTTTCTATTTTTGTCACTTTCTGAGTTATAGAGGCATCCTAGGTCTGATTTGGGCAAATGATAGCTCTATGAATAGAGAAAAATCATACGGACATAACAAAACTAATGACACTGGATTTTGACTTGAATTACTCAAAAATGCAAGTTTGCTTTTTTTTACCAAGCTGGGAACATGATGGTCATTTTTTATATTCCTAAAATCTATAAATAGGGTTGAGGCTCTCTCATTCCCTTCACTCTCATTTTCATATTTCTCTCTTTCTCTCTAGCTTTTCTCTCTAGAATTTTCTCTTGATGGCTTCAGTTTTTGGAAGTGCTACTAACAACAGGGGACACTATAGCTACGAGGCCCCGTGGGACAATCCAGACCCAGAGAATTTATTGCAGGAGCCAGAACAGTATGTTTCTTGGGATGACAGAATTGAGGTATTTTTGAACCCTTTTTTTTTTACTGAGTGAATTTATTTTCCTTGAAAGACCACTGTGCTTAGAATTAAGGGGCCCATATCAAATTTGGCTTATCTAGATGATGCTTTAAACTCCAGTAAAACCCCTGCTTGAGCCCACTGGTTTTGTATCCTTTCTGAAAGTCAAAACAAACCCCAAGAGCAATATAGCCTTAATCAAGGCATTGGCTGAGCGGTGGTGGGACACTACCAACACCTTTCACTTTCCGTATGGGGAGCTGACAGTTACTCCCTAGATCTGTCAATGCTAACCGGCTTATGCTTTGGGACCCATCATCTAGATCTTTGTTCCGACTGGAGGACAACCTTTACTCTTGAAGATATGATCTAGCTTATAGGTCAGGATCCACCTCGGGATAGCATATTAATGCCTCGCACCTGGCTTCAGGCTTGGCTGAGGGAGATGGAGCCATTCACTAACATGATATTTGATACTGCGGCTGTGGCTAGACTAATGGTGTTGATCCTGGCGGGATGCACATTTGGTCATACCCGTCGTGACACTGTTAACTTAAACATTCTGCCAAGCTTGATAGATATGACTCTGTTGGGTGAATATGATTGGTTTGGCACTGTCCTAAGCACCATGTACTGAGAGACGTGAGACTTGTCTCGAGGAGCTTTCAACTTCTTTGGCGGGACTCATTTTATATGGGAGGTATGCTCTCTGCATCCTTTGTTAACTTTGGACTGGGAGGTACTCTCTGCACCCTTAATTTTGAATTGGGAGGTGCTCTCTACACCCTTTTTGAACTTCTGTCTAGTCTTTCTAACTTTTTGTCTTTTAATACATGAATCAGATATGGGCTTATGAATATTTTCCGACACTTGCCCCCGCTCTTAGTAACCTTAGGCTGGATGTCTTTCCAGCCGGTATCCGGTGGAATAGGGAATACTAGACTAGCTCTGGAGTGTATGATTTTTGGGACTATTCGAGCAGTCTCGACACTTTTCAGGTATTTTCTGATTTTATCTTTCTCACATTTCCTAGTTTTACTTACAACAAACATTTGTGCAGGTTGTGACGAAACCCTACATCGATAGGATGCAGCTGATGCTAGTAGAACTTGACCCAAGTGCCACACTGGCTTGTTCCCAGCTATTGCTTGGCTCTCCACATTACAAGCTGTACTACTTAGGAGAAAGGGTCTGAGTCCAGACCATTGGTAGATGGGTGGTTCTAGCACATTCACTTGTTGACATGAGGTGGAATATGAACATTTGGGCCCCTGACGAGGCTTACATTGGTCTTCCAATTCATCTAAATGTGACTCATCAGGAGAACTATGTGATATTCTGTCGAGCATATCCGATGGGACCTGTTGGTGATCCCTGCCTAAGATTGGAACTCTCATTTGATACTGTTGGTCCCTCTGTTGTTAGGCCAAGTCAAGCTCAAAGTGTAGGTGCATCAAGAAATCCTTCTTCGGCTGATCCTAGTGTTGCTCCTAAGACTCGAACTGATTCTGATCGAGTCCCCTTGGGCCCTAATTACTGGTTCTCTGAATATATATTTTACACTAATTCTCATGGTGAGATGCAGACATATCATCTTCCAGATGCGATTCATCCCCTTGTATCAGACTTCCCTAATAACCCTGAGGTATGTTCATGCTCTTTCTCTTGGCGTTTGCTTTAGGAACAGATCCTTTAGCTAAGCCTCTTATATCTTTTTTTATAGATTACCATAGAGTGGGCCCATCATAATTACAGAGTGGGACGTAGAATGGAGTTAGCTTTGTCGGGTATGTTGACTCGGCTTGAGTTCCGGATTGATCAATCTTGTCCACCGAAGGACCCCCTTCGGCGTCGAAGATACTAGTGGATTTGTCTGAGCTTTTTTATTTCTTATCTTCCTTTGCTTTTGTTTATGTTTGAACTATGATTTACGGATGATATTTGATGTATGTATGATGTATGAACCTTATAATTCTCTTTTAAATCTCCCTATGTTATGAATGCAAAATAAAAATGCTATGAAATGCCATATAATTTTTAGTCCAAAAATGAAATTAAATGTATTTAAATGCTTAAAAAAGTACCAAAAATTTTGAAAATGTCTTAAAATGCCCCCCAAAGCCTCAAGTTTTGAAAAAATGTTCAAAAATTTGGAAAGATCCCAGCTAAAAGCTCGCTGCCATCGGATTGAAGGGGTGGCACTGCCTTGGCCTTATGGCGGTGCCGCCGTAGTCATAACCTAAGGAATGGCGGCACCATCACTATATAGTGGTGTCGTCGCCTATAGCCTGTGGCGGTGCTGCCAGGTGACTGCAGCGGTACCACCCTGGGTTTGCATGCCTTGGCTTGTCTGACTTGTTTTTCTATAAAAGGGGGTCCCCTCTTTCCCAAAAAGTCACTCTGACTCTTTTTAGCTCTTTTCAGCACTATCTTGTTGTCTCTTTTCTCTTAATTTTTTTTTCATGGAACCCTACTATAGCCACCATATGTTTTTGTGGACCAAGAACCTAGACGAGGTTGAGAAAATCAATCTGGGCAAGTATGGGGTCAATTCTGTTCTGACTCTGAGGGGTGTGAAAGTGGATTGGGATTTTTCTAAAGGTTTGTCTCAGGTTTTGGGATAATGTGGACCATGTGTTCCGATTTGGAGCGAGCATGGAAGAAATATGCCCTCCTTTTGAGGAATTCAGTGCCATCCTTGGAAGCAATCCAAATGCTGCTCTAGCTGTCCCTGAATATCGGGTTGGATACTTTCACTCTTTCCAGAGGCTTTTAGGATTCAAACGAGAGCTTGCTAGCTCTATGGTTATGGGAGAACAAGTCAATCTAGCTGCAGTTATGGCAGAGTTTCAACATCCAGAAGATTCAGGGGATAAGGCGAGAGAGAAACACAGAATGACAACCTGGTTCTGTGTTTGACCACTGCGTGCCTGTTCTTCAGCTCACCTGGCTGGGGAGACATTTGAGTGGTAGAGTTGATAGCTCAGATGGAGCGAGGTTACACTATTGTTGGTCTGATTTTAGCCGAGGCTCTATAGAGCTTGTATAAAAACTACAGAGTTGAGGGGCCGTAGTTTGTTAGCCCCATCATTTTGCAGGTAAAAATATCATATCTTTCCCCTTGCTTTCTTTGAATTCCTTCTTCCAACCCCTTTATTTCTTTTCAGGTTTGGCTTAAGGATCACTTACAGGTGGTGGCTCCCCTAGATAGGATGCCATATTCAGCTACACAATACCGCATGCGGAGGACCCAAGTTCGCTTTGA
Source organism: Aleurites moluccanus (assembly GCA_948193065.1). Lineage (NCBI taxonomy): Eukaryota > Viridiplantae > Streptophyta > Magnoliopsida > Malpighiales > Euphorbiaceae > Aleurites > Aleurites moluccanus. The sequence goes on along the minus strand of CANXYC010845189.1, from coordinate 8,275 downwards.
CACTGAAAAGGAGTGGATTGCCTAGATTTTAGAACTGGATTTTAAAGATCTACTTTGGCATTGCTCTTGGTACGGGATCGACTCATTCATCATAATGAGTTATGGGTATAAGATGGTTTACTTGTTGGGTATTTCCATGACCTCATTCTATCAAGGCACCAGAATCTTGAGGCAGATGGGTCAGCCACAGGGCACCCCACCAGATGGAGCTGTCTTTCCTACATTTCAAATTACTGGTCCTGTTTCCCAGGCCATAATGAATGGTTGGAGGCAGTATATGCATTTTGTACGCCCTACTGGCTTATCAGGCAAACTGGAGGATTATGACCCCTGGTTCATTATGGGGGTTTGGTCTATTGAGAAGATCAGACAAGTAGCCTAAATTACATAGCTGGAGGCAAACATAGATACTGGAGATACTAAAAAGGACATAAAGATAGGACCAGAAGGCACTGTTGAGACCAAGGATGAGCTGGAGGTAAAGGTTGAACCAAATATACCTGTGACAGAAGATGGAGACTCTGATGACTCGAAGGATATTCATCCTAGGAGAAAACAGACTTAGACTATGTATTCCATCTTTATGTTCAGTATTTTGAACTTCATCTATGTTGGAACTTATGAGATTCTTTGAATAAGATGGAACTTTTTATCATTTTGACCTTGGTAGACGAGATTGAATAAATTTTGATGAAACTAGATTAAAAAGACTGGACTATGACTAATAAAATCCAATTTAAATTAAAGCATTTTATTTTACTTCATCTTCTTTTTTTTTTTTTCTTTTTTTTTTTGTTATATGTTTTGCTATAATTTTTGCCCAAGCTGCCCTTCCGTGTTTTCAACTCACTGAGCTGCTCTAATTTTTGCCTAAGCCGCCTTATTTAGGTTTTTAACTTAGCGAGCACAAGTCAATTAATCTGGACACAAATATGATAATTTTATTATGATTTGGACTGTACTCAAAGTGGGCTGGCTACGTATCTCCATTTGCACTTTTTTTTTAAAAAAATTTCTTTTGGGAGAATCAAGTTAGTTCTATTCATACAATGCATCATGAAATGAAAATTACACAAAGTACCTTTTCATTTGATCAAGATTACAAGGATTCAAAAATTTATTCCCATCCAAATCCATGAGTATGACACCTTCGTTGGACATGATCTTTTTTAGCATATATGGGCCAACCCAATTTGGTTTGAACTTCCCTCTTGAATCATGAATAAGAGCTCTGATTTTCTTTAATACCAAATTCCCTTCTTCCAATCTCCTGTCAGTTACCCTTTTATTGAAATGTCGAGTAAGTCTTTGCTGATACCCCTATATCCGATAGAGGGCATCCATCCTCTTTTCATCAATAACATTCAACTAGTCATGATATCCCTTAATCAACTCCACTTTACTAAGCTGATTCTCCTTCATAACTCTTGCTGAGTGGACTTGTACTTCAATTGGGAGTACTACCTCCATCCCGTATACCAAAGAATATGGAGTTGCCTTGTTGGTGTGCTAATGGAGGTCTGATACCCCCATAGTGCAAATGGAAGGCATTCATGCCAGCTTCAATGATTGGTGATCATCTTTTGTAGAATAGTCTTGATTGTTTTGTTTATTGCTTCGACTGCCCCATTAGTTTGAGGATGATAGGGTGAAGATCGATGATGTTGAATCTTTTCCTTCTCAAGCAGACTTGCTACTTCTTTTTGGAAATGAGAGCCATTATCCGTGATGATCTCAAAAGGCAATCCAAACTGACAAATGATGTTGGTTTGGATAAAGTGTGCTACCTTTTTAGACTTCAACACATGGTAAGAGGTTGCTTCCACCCACTTTGTGAAGTAATCTATTACCACTATAATGTATTCATGCCATTCGAAGATTTAGGACTTATGTGCCCTATGACATCAATCCCCCATGTAGCAAAAGGCCAGGGAGTTGCAGTCAGATGCAATGGGACAGGAGGTCACTTCTGGAGCTTGGCAAATATCCAACATTTGTGACATCTCTGTACAAACTTAGCATAATCTTCATTTATTATGAGCCAAAAATATACAGGATTCGTGATTTTTCTGGCCAATAAGAAACCATTCATGTGCGGGCCTTCCTCACCTCCATGTACACATTCCATGATCTGCTGAGCTTCCTCTTCTGTAACACACCTGAGGTGAATGTTATCCCATGCTCTCCTATACAACACATCACCATTTGGTATGAAATTACTAACTAATTGCCTCAAGGTTCTCCCATCTGATTTGGATGCCCCTTCCGGATACTAGTCATTTTTTAGAAAATTGAGTATGTCCCAATACCATGGCTTATAATCAGCTAATTGAATTTGCATACACGTTGTATCATAATTCGGTTGCCTTCACACTTCAATAACCACGGGACGTACTATCTCATTACCCATCATGCCTATCAAAGAGGCCAGGGTTGCCAAAGCATTAATGAACTGATTCTTAACTCGCGACAGACAATGGAAAGATAATTCATAAAAATTTTCTGCTAGGTTAGTTACGCATTGATAGTAAGGAACTAAACGCTTTTCTTTTATCTCCCATTTTCCAAGAGCTTGTGAGACAATCAAATTAGAGTCCCCATAGACCTCTAGGTAATCAATCCTCATGTTGGTGGCTACCTCTAAACCACATATGCATGCTTCATATTCTGCTTCATTGTTCGCCATCTCAAAGGCTAACTTAATAGCAATGGATAAATGATACCCATTTGGTGTGACAACTACTATCCCAGCGCCAAAACCCTTACTGTTAGCTGCTCTATCGAAATATAACTTCCAAACTTCAGGTTCCAGGTCCATGATATCCTCATCTAAAAACTCAGGTTTGAATGGTTTATCATCTATTAGGGCAGCAGCTAATTGGTCAGCTATCACACTTCCTTTGATAGCCTTCTTTGGAATATATTTGAGATCGAAAGCTGCTAGAACTGCCAACCATCGTACCATTTTGCTGTCAAGAATCAGCCTCTCCATAAGGAATTTCAAGGGGCTCTTGTTAGCGAGAACATGAGTAGTGTATGAACACAAATAATGTTACAACTTATGGTATACCCAAACCAAGGCGAGACATAATTGCTTAATTTGATTGTACTTGAGTTCATGAGCAAGCATGCGCTTACTCAAATAATAGATGACATTTTTCTTATGTGAATCCACAGCATTTTGAGTGAGCATTGCTCTCATAGCTTCTTTGGTCACATAGAGGAATAACAACAAGGGTTTATCAGGCCTTGGTGGTTGCAAGACAGGAGGATTTAGCAAGTATTGCTTGAACTTATCAAAAGCTTATTGACATTTATCATTCCATTCCTTAGGAGATCCTTTCTTTAATAACTTAAAGATGGGCCCACAAACGTCAGCCAGTTGAGAAATGAATTAACTGATGTACTGCAAATGTCCTAGAAATCCCCTAATCTCTTTCTCTGTTTTTAGGGTTGGCATTTCCAAAATGCCTCTTGATTTGGCTGAGTCTACTTCGATCCCCTTTTTACTCACCATATGGCCCAAAAACAACCCTAAGGATGCACCAAAAACATGCCTAGCAGGATTCAACTTTAGACTGTACTGTCTCAATTTAAGGAAGAAACGTCTTAATACGTCTATGCGGCCTTCTGCTATTTTGGACTTGATAACCATGCCATCAACATATACTTCCACATCCTTGTGAATCATATGATGGAAGGTAGTTGTTGCCATTCTTTGATATGTTGCCTCAACATTTTTTAAGGTAAAAGGCATGACCTTGTAGCAGTAGATGTCCCATTCTGTCACAAAAGCCATCTTTTCCTTATCAGGTGGATAGACTCGTGCCTAATTATACTCTGCATATAAATCAGTCAAGGAGACTACCTCGGATCTAGCCATGCAGTCAACCAATAAGTCTATGTGAAGTAAAAAAAAATCATCCTTTGGACAGGGCTTGTTCAGATCCCTATAATTCACACACATTCTTACCTTTCCATCCTTCTTGGGCACAGACACTATGTTGGCTAGCCATGAAGGGTAAGTGATAGGTTCAATGAAATTATTCTTTAGTAACTTGGCAACTTCTTCTTTGATCTTGAGAGACAATTCCGCCTTCATCCTTCGTAACTTCTGTTTTACAGGCCTTACATCTTCATAGGTCGGAATCTTATAGACTGCTATGCTTGGATCGATACCCATCATGTCTTCAGGTTCCCAAGTGAAACAATCTAAAAATTCTTGAACTGTCTTGAACAAAGAGGCCTTATCATAAAATGATGATGCAATGAATGTGATTTTTAATTTATCATTTGTGCCTAGATTTGTTGACTCTTTATTTTGTTCTTTTATTTCATTTTCTTTTGATGCTCTATTTAAATTGGATTCATAAAGAAAGAAAGACGACTCAGGGATATATGAGGAAAATTGAAATTTTTTATTGCTAACAATTGTTTCGTCCTCGCGGACTACATAAATTATGAAAGAAGGACCAAGGAGATCCTTTACAGACTCTATAGAGGAAAAAGAAGAAATAGACTCAACGGACTTTGACTCAGACTCGGACTCGGGCTCGGGCGGGAAAGAAAATGTCTCATCAAGGCCGGGAAGCTTCTTAATGTGCCAATTATCAGGTGCAACCAAGGTTGGGTGAATGAGTCTGGTGGGGTTTGATTCCACTTCATTTCCAATCATAAGGACTTGCTCAAAGAGAGTAGCCTCTATGTTTTCTTCCCAATCTTACTGTATTAGGTAGATGAGCTCGCAATCCTCCAAATTGAGCTTTATCTCTTAGCCTCTGTTTGCCTTTTAGCTTTTGTTTCAACCTCCTTAAAATCCTCTTCGGTAGGTTTATAACCAAGTCCAAAAGCTAGGTTGGCTACTGGGTATTCTTTGAAAGAGGTTATCCCCTACTGGTTCCTCCCAAGACCTCCTTCTTGTTCAATGAACTGGATGGTGTCAAAAGAGAAACCGGACAAAAGGGCGATGTTTGGTTCAGGTTGAATTCCCAAAATAGGTGCAGAGCTAGCAACCTCAGTTTTACCATGTATGTCACCCTTAATAGTGACCACAATAGTCCCATGAGGCATCTTAAGCTTTTGGTGTAAGAAGGATGGGACTGCTCTCACCTTATGGATCCAAGGTCTTCTAAGGAGGAAATTGAATAAGCAAGCACATCAATTACTTGGAAGGGAATCGAAGTGGTAATTGGCCCAATTGTGACATCCAAAGTTGCTACCCACAAGACTTCCCTCTTGGTATTATCATATGCCCTCGCAATCTGATCAAAGGGAGTAAAATCTTTAGCTTCAAGGCCTAAATAACTTGCAACTTTTAATGGGCACACATTTAGGGCCCACCCCTTATCAATTAAAACCATTGGGACTGTCTTCCCATGGGTCATCACAGTTATGTACAGTGCATGATTGTGATTTTCTCCTTCTTTTAGTAAATCATGATCAGTGAAGGAGATGGAAGCTACTTTGGTTGAGTTAGTGAGTGAGACAACCAAAGTTTCAGGAGAAATGTTGATTAGGCTTGACACTGGTTCAACACCTTGCAAAGAGCTTGGCGATGCGGAAGTGATGACTGTATAAGACTCCAAATGGAGATGTTGGCTTGGGTTTTCTTCAATTGTTTGAGGATGACATCCTCTTCAGGTTCATTATTCATCTTCTTCATAGGAGGGGGAACATGCGGGATGGGTTGTTGGTTTGATGAGCTTGGATGATAGAGCCTCCCACTTCGAGTTATTGCATCTATCTCTTCCACAAAGTCATTAAGGTCCAAGACGCAACAGAAATGGTCATTTGATCGAATCAATGAGATTATATCAATTTCTTCAATGAAGGAGTGAAGGAAATTAACATTAACTTGATGGCTCGGGAGAGGGTTGGTAGTGATGTTAGGTTTTGCCTTTGGTGGAATGATATCACCACTGTCCACCAAGTCTTGAATTTTATGCCTCAAGGTCTTGTACATGTCTATTTTATGCCCTGCACCTTGATGATACTCACAATATTCATTCATATTCCAACTCTTAGGCAAAGGGTTTGGGGGTGCCCTAGGTTCTAGAGGCTTGAGTAGATTTGATTCCAAAGCCTTTGTATACCGTAACCAATGGTATAACCAAATCAGTAAAAGACCTTCTCTCAAGTCTCATGGAAGGGTGGTTGGAGATGGCTGCAACTTCCTCGCCTTTTTTATTGGAGGGAGCATTATGGGAATAATGGGTGTTCTTTCTATACCTTGAGCTAGAGGATTCTTCTTTGATTTGCCAACTTTGGATCAAATCGTCTATTTTCAAAGCAGTGGCAATGAGGGCTTTGAAATCTGGCAAGTACTAGGTCTGGAGATAAGTCTGATAACTCGGAAGAAGGTTCTTGATGATAATGTCAATCTGCTCCTGCTCCATGTGCCTGTTCATCATTTGGGCTACCTTTGCCCTCCATCTTGTGAGGAAAGTGGAGAAAGACTCCCTTTGTTGTTGCTTGGTGGTCTCTAAATCCCTTCTAGTGATGTCCACCTCGATATTGTAATGATATTGCTTGACAAAGGAGTTGCAAATATCATCCCAAGTTTTTTTACAATTGGTGTCCAAGTTAACAAATCACTTCATTGCAGCACCTGTGAGTGACTATTGGAACAATTGAGCAAAGAGCTCATTGTCCACCCCCAATGGGTTCATAGCTCCCACATACATCTTCAAGTGTATCTTTGGACAAGTGGTGCCATCGAATTTGTCCATGCTAGGCATTTTGAATTTTGGAGGAACCCTAACATTTGGGAAAAGAGTAAGAGCATCAACATCAATGAGATCCTCATACTTCTTGATGTTCTTTAGAAGCCTTTCTATAGCTTTAAATTTTTCCATTAACTTCTAATTTCGATTGGGTTGGAGACTTCTCCTCCATAAAAAAGATTCGGGGAGGAGGATGGAGTAGTGCGACCATTCAAATTGACAGTTGGTGTGGGAATGGTGACTTCAGAAGCTTTCCCATTATTTGTCAGATCAATAACGAGACTTGGTAGAAGGGATGTAGATACATTAAGAGCATCAGTTTAGGGGGCACTTGTTCCTTGGCCCATCATTGTCTTTACCTCAGTAAGGATGGATTGGTGCTGTGTATTAAGGGCACGGTCCAAGGCAACACAGAAGTTATCCTCTTGCTTCTTGAGTAAAGCGACTAGAAGTGTCTCTATGGCATCCATGCCAGATGCTATACTTTCCATTTGTACCTTTCAAAAGAAACATTCAGATCAGATCATAATGGTCCAAAACCTAAACAAGGGTGGAGAAGAAGGATCTAGTCTAAGTAAGGCTTGAAGGTTTGTGTATGGTTTAACAGGTTCAAAGTTTTTGGGCTTTGGGTTAACCATTGACTCATTGGTTCTTGGTCCATAAATGTATGAATGCATGGTTATACATGTATGCATGCATGCTTGTGTATGAGGAAAATTGGTTCATGATGACAGTTTAATATTATTATGGTTCATGGGCCCTAAGATCCAAGGTCGAATGTTCATTATATGAAAGCTAAGTGGTTTGGTTTAAGGGTACCCGTCACACTAGAGCAGTGATATACCTAACCACATGTGAAACAATGAGTTTCGCATGGGTCCAACAATACTTACTGCTCGTTACACTCCAAAAGGATTGAAAATTCATCACGGGGTGGATGCTTTCGCTATCTCCCAACATACTCAAATAGAGTTGTCAGATCAATGCTACTTGCTATCCAAAGGTTGAATTTCGTAACTGGTTATATAGTGATGTATGAAAATCAAAGTTAAACTAAAAGCTAAGTAAAAAGTCATTTTTAAAAAAAGATTTTTAACCAATTGGTAGTCCTCTTTAACTTTTTAAAAAGTCATTCCCCAGTGGAGTCGTCAGCTATAAAGCCTCGCCTGATGCCCGCGTCCTGTCCAACTAAATTAGAATCGGGAATGCTCATTTTGGGATGATTTCTCATGGATTGAGATGACCCTAGCGCCTTTTATTTGAAAATGATTTTGAGTTTTGAAGTCGTCACCTTAAGTTACTTTTATTAGGAAAATTTAAGGTAAAAACCCATTTTGACTCCAGTTTTATCCCAATGGAAAAAAGTGCACTAATCTTTGAAACCAAAGAGGATTTGGAAACTAGATTTTCGGTTGAACTTGGCTTCTAATTTTAACCTTGATTTAAAATATTTTTGATGAGTAATTTAAAGAATGACATATATAAAATGAACATATAAGATGAACACATAAAAAGAAGTTAAGCAATAGAGCAATAAAAGAACGATAAAGTAA